>FXXK01000206.1:26780-89852 GCA_900184695.1 Betula pendula | reverse complement strand
GTACAGTAATAAGCGAGTTTGTACAGTACCAATCTCGAGTTCGGGCCGAGTTTAATCGGGCGGGTATCGGGTAGACTGTCGGAAAGACTGGCTCGTTTACAGCCCTAATAGGAGCTGTATCATCGTACTCGCTACCCAAATCAAGGACGCCACTTTTGAAAATGAATGCTAAGTGCTCCTGCATATCTGCACTGGCCCACTGCGCATGGGAGCGGCTAGTTTCTGAAACACAGGACCCCCGACTTGGGCCCCCAATTGCCACCTCTGCCCTTTCTAGAAACATAAAAGTCTTGTCTGCAAATAGGCCCAAATGACTGGGACACGTCTTCTCCTTAGCTGGCAGGGAGTAATCCCTCATTGGAAGGTTCGCTGCACTGTCATTAGTACCCTCCCTGATTTTCTGCTGATCTAATAATACCACCCCGGAAAATGCTACAGTTTCTTCTCTTATCTTTTTATCATCTTTCTATTTTTCAAAATTATCATTGGATCTGTGGTCTTCATGTATGTTCACACATGGAAACCACAGATCCAATGTTAATTTTGAAATAGAAGAATGAAAAAAGGATACAGATGTTGTAGCATTTCCCATACCACCCCCGAGACGTTACCTTTCGCAGCAGTAGAGTTGCTGAAAACTTCCTTATGTGGTGATACAGGAGGTCCCAGCAAGTCAACTGTTACAACCTTGCATCCCACAATCATGGGGTTTCCAAATTGCACACCTCCTACCCACGGATCCTTCCCAGATTGCACCGAAGCTAATGGAGCTTTATTGCCCAAAGACCCTCCTGAAATCACGGACAAGCCATAAATTCCCTGCGCATCTTCCCTCCCATCAGTCACTCCGGAACTCACGTTCTTTTCTACTAGAGGAGCAACATTATGGAAACCTGACGCTTGGAGAGGAGCTTCAAGCCGCCCATCACTGTCCAACCCAGACCGCACCACCACAAAAGGAGCAGGTGCCAAGACTCGCTCGACGCCACCACTGCCCATCCATCTAGAACCTGCCCGAAGGCAGGAGCCGTACTGGCTTGGTGTCTCCGGCCCGTGCAGGAGCCTCTCCGACACCCTATGGCAGCCCTTCGTGCCATGTTTGATAACCCCACACTGACGACAGAATCTCTGAAGGCGCTCATATTGGAAATTGATCCAGAGGTTTTGAGAGATCGATCAAAGTCTTGATTCTTAAGAATTTGCCCCAACCTACACCTTCTGAGTTAACATCAATTTGTTCAACCACCCCCACCGAGTCACCAATACTCCTTGCCACCTCCCTCGTCATGCAGCCTAAGGGGAGATTCTGTAACTGAATCCAATAGGCCTCGTGGTTGAAACATAATTCAGCAGGTTGTGTCATACCATCGTAATGTTGTAACACCAAGGGTAGCCTATCAAACATCCATGGCCGGCCAGACCATACCCGATCCAAGTCCTTCTTCATTCGGAATTTGATGAGGTAGAGGTTGTCCTCCACTTCATGAAAGTCCACCGCATCTCGTAGTCCCCTCAGCGAAGCCATAGTGGTTCGAAAAGCCTCTTTGTTGATGAATTTCTCCACAATCAACCTTCCTATTAGACATAGATCTCCCTCCCTTCCAATATCTTCAAGCACCGTTGCATGTAGAGTCACCCTCGTCTCCTCCTCTTGGATCTGTATTGATAAGACTCGTGGAGATTGTGGAGAAGAGTCCTCTCTAGGTTTTCTCTCTAAAACCTAGACGAGGTTCAGGTCTTGCACGGTGCAAGAGGCTGTCTCTCCCCTGGACTTGTGACAGAGGAGGAGTTTTAGGGAGGGTCAAGAATGGCAGAAGAGTTAATTCGAAGGTGTGGTCGCATCCTAGTCGTTTGTAGAACAGGACCAATAGGTTGTCGCTGTGTTTGTTAAAATATTAAGGTTCTTTTTTTTTTTTAATAGTAATAAAAGTAAATGATGTGATATAAAGTAGGAAGAATATTATAAATTTTTGTATTAAAAAATGAAAAAAAAAATTATTTTTTAGTGAATTTTTTTATTTAAATAATAATAAAAAGTAAGTAATGTGATATAAAAAGTAAAAAAAAATTATTAAAAAGTGATTAATAGAATATTAAAAGTGATGTTAATTTTAAGGGAGAAAAAAATGAAGGGAAGGAGGAGGTTCAACAAACATAGCCTATATATCCAGGTTCTGCTGGTGTTCATTTTATGCGCTGTCACACGAGTATGAGTTCATTCTGTCCAATATTTCACCCTCATTATTTTAATTTCAACCAACAATGTCACAAGATAGATATATATATATATATATATATATATATGAATTAACCTCAATAGCTCATTAAGATGGTTACGGATTTCCTTATAGTAGAAAAGAACAGAGTCAGGTTGCCGCTTTAATTTGTAGCTTGAAAGAACAAATTAAGAAACTGTATTGATCTATACATCTGTCATAGTAGTAATACTATCAATTTTTTTTTTTTTTTAATTTGAAAAATTTCACTTAACACTTCTGATATTTTATTACTTTTGCAATCATACATTTAAACGTTAGAAAGTGTCAATTTATGATTATCATCGATCTTTCATAAGTTTATTAATCCTTCCATCCAAATTGATGAGTAAAATTCTCAAAATACTCTTAAGATGTTTCTAAAATTATAAAAATACATTAATTTAATAATTAAAAATTAAAAACAAAAAAATCAGGATATTTTAAGGATTTAAGGTTGAATTTGAATGAGAGGATTGGCATTGCAAACTTCTAAATGATAATAACCCTAAATTGATACTTTTTAAAATTTAAGGATATGAATATTACAAAGTGAAATTTTTCATTTTATTTTTTTATTTTTTATGAATGGGTAGCTTTCATCAAACTACTACATGATCAAACTATACACACACACATATACACACACATTAGAAAAAAAAAAAAAAAAAAACTATACACACATATATATACGACCATCCTCTAAGATCCCATATATATCCACGTTAATATTTAATTTATGCTATAAAGTACTATTTTATGCTTGCGAGTTATCAAAGGAAGAATTTTAAAATTATGAATGAAATGTTAGTACTAGTGCTTTGAGTGTATAGAGTAAAAGATGCAAATATAGCTTAATTACGCATATATGAAGGACCATAAGAAGTAGCTGTGCCTATGTCCCCAAGAACTAGGCTTAACTCTCTGCATATTAAGCCGTACACTATTGCCATATCTGAGAGCCTAATCCTTATTACAAAAGGAGTTCTGCTTAATTAACATGCAATACATTAATGGTTTCGTGTCAATTTTATAGTTAATTGGGATTACCGCACCTCTGTCTCTCTCTTCTCTCTCTCTCTCTCCATATTATTGATTTCTTCATGTCAAACGAAAACGACTAGAGGTATAATATATATATATATATGTTCTAGGATAAAATTTAATAAGGTCACGTTGTTCTTAACATTGAGTGGATTACTTTATATCACCTTTTATAAATAAATACAAAGGAATGCAACTTTGAGATTTTTTTTTCTTGCCAATATACCTTTTTAGATGGAACACGTAATTAAGCATATTATATTTTACATTTCTTTTATTTCCTCATGGTTGATAACTGATGTGACTTCAATTACATGTTAATACGTATTAACAAGGTGTAGGTTTAATATTTTCTTATCGTTCATCTATGCTCAGTTTATTGCTCGTGCTAATTTTCATTAGATTTTATTCATTTTAAAAAATGAGAGATTATTATACAATATGCCACCATGCATGTCCTGCAAAAATAATATTCTCAATATTGCTAGAGTTCCATATATTATATGAGATAAGCTATTTCATATTCTGCTGGCTATATGATTTGAATAAAATATGGATGAAAAATGTATGAAATATGATTTGAATAAAAGATGGATGGAAAATGTATGAAATATGAATTAAAATATTAAATAGCATTTCACTGTATAATTATATTGTGAAAATTAATTTGCCACCCCAATCTAACTACTGTGTTGAAGGGGGGGGGGGGGGGTGGGGGAGCATTGAGTAAAGATAAAAATAAGCCTGGGTTGAAATACTATGGGGGGAGGCATTTAGTAAAGATAAAAATAAGCCTGAGCTGAAATGAATAATATTTCAGTCCAGACACATGAACAGTAATTTTACTGTTTATGGGCCCGTGAACAGTGATTTTTTTTTTTTTTTTTTTTACCCTCATTCCTGCCCAGGCTGAAAAACTTTCATTCAGCCTGGGCTTATGCCAATCAGGGCTCGGGGAGGCATATTGGTATAGTGGCGATTGTTATCCTTTCCTCATTGATGACGAGTGGAACATGTATTTTAACTTTTTGAAGCAATGTTGTGTTGTCTTTAGGGTTTTTTTTGTTCTAATTAAGCTTCGCTTGTTTCACCCATGCGGGAAATATTAGAATATTTATCTAAATTGTTCTCACATCCTTTTAAATATTATAATTATTATTGAATCTATGAATTTATGTAGATCCCATGTGTGAGACACATCCATTCAATGATGATTGTAATATTTAGAAGGATGAGAGAAGGATTTGCATAAATATTCTAGTATTTCCCCACCCATGCTATGAAATTGCAAACTTGCAGTTTTTTCAGTAGTACTTGAGTGTTGAGGGTCAGGGCTTGAGTGGGAAGCTACATTATTTATTTATTGGAGAAAGTTTAGATAGTTTTTATGAACTTTAGGCCTTTTTTACATGCTTTTTAATATTTAAAAACTCTTACTTTGGTACCCTGTACTTCTAATGTCTATCACTTTTACATCCCCTCCGTTAGGATTTTTTATTAAATCCTGACGGAGGGGTGCAAAAATTCTCAAAATACTCATCTTTTTAAATTTTTTATAATTTTTTTTAAAAAAAAATACATGAATATTTTGAAAATTTTGACAAAATTTAACAACGAATCTTGAAGGAATTGGGTAAAATAAGAGAAGTTAGAAGTTTAATAGAGGCATGTAAAAAAGGCCTAAAATTTAAATGGTCTATTTGAAGTTTTCCCTTATTTATTCCCACAGGAACGAAATAGGTATTCCTCTTCATAAAGGAATAGCTATTCTTAGGAATTGTGTGCAACCAAATAAAAAAATAGCTATTCCATAAGAATTAAATAACTATTTATTTTTTGGGGTCTATTCCGCGAACCAAATGAGACCTTAGAAAAAGCATGCATGTGATCTATCTTGAAAGGATAAATGTTATTTAGTAAACTATAAATGATTGTCATATAACTAGAATGACGTGACAGTAAAAATCAATCTTTAATTTTTTTTTTAACAAGCTTTTGTTGACTCAAATACTAATTTTTACTATTACATCATCACAATTGTATCACAGTCGTATAACATTTTAATTCCTAAATAACAGTACTCTCTTTTGAAAAATGAGGTTAAGATTATTGCCAACAAATAGTAACCAAAATGGATCAAGACTCTCTAAAGATACTTCAATTATCATCTCTTCATTTATGATAAACTGTCAAGATTATGCCACGTTATTTCTTCACTAATTATCAAGGACACGACACAACGGACTCCACCCCCTTTAACATCTCACGCTTCTGTATTTTTTTTTTTTTCTCTTTTTCTTTTTTCTTTTTTGTTCTTTTGATGAATAAAACGTAAAATTTGGGTATATAGGGAAATTGGGACTCACATCATACTCACGTCAATATATTCTGGTAGAGTGGTGGTGACTTATGGTTTGGTTGTGGGATTAGACATAGGTGCAGTAAAAAAAATTACAATATTTATGTTGTAGTTTTTTTAAGGGTTTAGAATTAGTTTTAAATTTTTTAAGCATTTATGGGGTAATTTTTTTAAGGTTTTAGATTTAATTACACTTTCTCATAGAAAATTTGAAACTAAATCTAAACCCTTAAAAAAGTTACAATATTAGTACTATAATTTTTTTACAGCACCTAAGTCGAATCCTTAATTGTGAGCAGTGTTGGACCATATTGGATTCTTGGTGGTGGCAGGTGGCACTTGATAGAGCTTGAAAGTTTTGATGCGGGGAAAAGTACTTTAATCGACGAGGAGTCTCATAAACAAAACTAAAAATTTAACTTTAGGGATATATATATAACAAATTTAAAGGTTAAATCACTTCTTTTTTTCTTTTTTTTTTTTTATAAATTTTTGGGTGGGGGTTGGAGGGGGACCATGGCCCCACCAACCCCCCCCCGGCGGGCGGCGGCGGTGGTAGATCGGTCCCAAGATGCGTTACAAGTGAGAAAGATTCTTGGAGTCTACACACGTGAGAATGAGTTGTTAAATTCCAGATAAACTAGTAATCATAAAGGAAATGGTTAACATAGGGAGAAAATGATTCTTTTTTTTCTTTGGTTATTTTTTTATCCTCTTATTTTTCAAAATCACCATTAAATTTATGAATTCGACACATGATGCAATCATCCCTTAAAACACATCATCATCGTTGTCGTTTGTTTGTTTTTGTTGTTGTTCTTTCCATATTCCTTTGGTATTTCTTTAAACTTGAAATTATGGTGAAAATTTCCAACTAGACGTGTAGAACATGCAAAATTCAAAAAATTTATTCCATATTCTTTGTGGTCTCAGGGTGCAAGTAAGCATAAAGGCTTGCCTGCTGCTTTCTGTCTAACTTGTTGGACACACGGGATCCCTGCTTCAATTTATGCCTATTTGGCAATTTGACAAGTAACCCAAGATGAGACTTGGGCCCGGGGGGTGGGGGTCTTCTAGTCCTAAATCATGGACAACTGAACTGAAGAAATACTTTTTCAGTCTCTTGAGAATTAAAAATCCTAATCAGACCAACAAACGGAATATTTTTAAGGTTATGCTTTTAACTGGATTGGACATCTATTGCATGTCACAAGAACGGGACAAGATCCTCTCCATTTTAAATGAGTTTCTGAACAATTTTGTCCATCTATTTACACTAACAGGCTCTTGTCCATTTCCTTTGAAAAAATGAGACCTAAACAATGCTCTTTTGGTGTCACTTCCTTCGTATGACACTTCTTCTATTTTATCGAAAATGGCACTAGGACAAATTTTCCGAGATAGACGTACTGGGATTCTTGCAACAGGCAGCCTAATTGCATAGGATTCACATCCGAGATCACTTAATATTTTAAACTGCAAGAAGGGCATGCTTGATCTTTATCTTATATCGATCCGCACACGACATTAAGGGTACGTTTGGGTTGTGGTTTCGTAAAGAAAAAGTACGATTTTAAATCAAATTACAAAAAATAAATTATTTGATAACTACGACTTGAAAATGCATATTTAAATCGCAGGTAAGGGGTGCCTTTTTGAAAACGCAGAATTTTAAATTTTAAACTACAATTTTAAATGTCAAACTGCGATTTTACCAAATGCTTAACTGCGTTTTTTAAAAAATTATATTTTTAAATCGCACATTTTAAAATCGTAATCCCTCTCATAAAGAAAATAGTAATGCCTTGAGAATCCCTAAAGGGAATATGCTAATATTATCTCAGGCTTTGGGGCAAATTAACCTAACATTCAGCAGCAGCCAGCAGTGAAACTTTTACAGGTAAGATTTTGGGATTGAACCTGAAGAAGCTTCCCTATACTTAACTTTCAATTCATTGCAGCTTTCCCTTGTAGTAAAAGAATTGGTTACCTAAAATGTAGACAAATAGGTATGAAATATTATATCTTGTTTTTGTCCATTTTTATGGGTCCACATATATATATATATATATAATGTCCTACTGCTCAATAATTAGGATTTGATAAACTGATTAATTAGTTTTAAATTCACAAACTTCCCACCATTTTTTGCAATGGGCTCCATAGAAATTAGATCAGCAAATTTTTTGCTTGGGTTGGATTAGAAACTACAGAAACCCATAACCCCAACCTGACTCCTAATTTATAGACATGATTATCCGAATTCCATGACTTTGTTTGCCAAATCATTCTCCTTTTCACTTTTAAAACAAAAATTAGAAACAAAAACATTAACAAATAACTTAAAACAAAAAATAATTAAAACTAATTTTACGTTTAGGTTACATCAATCAGAACATTTTTTCAAATAAAAAACAAAACAAAAATTAAGAACCAGAGTCAATGGCTTTCCAATCAGCTGCGCGCAAGTTATTGTGGCCTGGAGGAATGTTAATTCCACCCGAAGGTCGTGAACTCGTAAATCTTGTTGACTGACATTCTTATTAGGTCCACGCCTGGCTTATAAGTAGCTCTCATGGTTCCATTTTCTTTACCTTAATTAACTCTTGTAGTTCGCCATGGGGTGTGCAAATTGCAATTTTAAAAAAAAAACAGACACATCAATTAACCCTCAGCTTTATTTTAAATAATGAGAGGGAATAAAACAAGAGGATTAAATTATTTTCTCTGTTTGATTAATAAATAAAGAAGAAAACGAAGTTTTTTTTTTTTTTTCTTTCAAGTAAATAAGAATATTTTGGTTGACCAAAAAGAAACATATTTCTATTTTCTCTTTTTTTGTACCCATTACTAAAATGTAAGAGAAAAAAGAATTATCATCTCTTTTTTTCCCTATAATTAGTTCAGGGATGGTTCATTAATATAAATTAGGATAATTTAAATAAGGTCTTTTATAAGTAGATTTAAAAAAAATCTCATTATCTTGATAGATTTTGTTAGGCAAAATACTAGGCTATTTTCTGTAAGATTTTTCAAGATAACAATAACTTTTAATAATACTCTTTTTCAACAATATTCTTTTTTCATTGTTACTATATTCTCCAAGATTGTTAACAATTCTCTTAATTTTTTAATAACTTATTTTTAAAAATTCAGCCAATTAAGTATCCGTGTTAATGATCATCAATTGTTGCATGACTTTTTAAGTTCATAAAAATTTTCCAATCTATAGTTAACTTCATTAGCTAGTTGGCTTATGTCAGATTTTGAATTAAATAATGTGTAATGAAAAAACATATTTTATCCTAATCTTTCAATATACTAACCATCTTCTATTATGCTTTTCTTCATTTGGGTAATTTATGAATATAATGTATTGTAAAGAAATGTCTATTAACATCTTTAGGAAAAATTTGAATCACTATTTCTAGCTAGACCTTTATCTAATCTCTAATTAATTTTGTATCAATATCTTTTCATTGACGTGGACCATTAATATTTGTAATAATTTGATCTATTTTTTAAGAGTTCTTGTTTCTAAGGGCATTTGTATTTATTTATTTTTTTCTAATCAGCATTTGCATTTGTTTAGTTAAAATTGATTGCTATCTAAAATTTAAATAGAACTCCCTCTCAAAAATCATCACATCCATTCCCAATCTATAATAGACTTGAGCTCTAGGTGCCTCTCAATCCAAATTTTTTACTCTGAAAAACTCTCTCTCTCTCTGCCATGAGCGACGAGCACAACTCTTTTCCTCCTCTCTAGCCTCCACCATTCCTTCACCCACAACCGTCTCTCTCTCCGGCTGCCACGAGCGATGAGCACAACGCTCTCCCTCTTCTCTCGCCTCCGCCATTCCCTCACCCACTACCTCCATCGCTGCCACTTCTCACGGCCTTCTCATCTCACTTCCAAGCAGAAGACTTGAGTCGTGCTTTCCCTTCTCAAGTCTGGACAGAACCCCCACACTAACATCTGCCGTGTTGCGGACTTGAGGCTGGTGTGGGGGCATGAAAGAAAAAAAAAAAATTATAAAAAATAATGAAAGAATTAAAAAAAATTATAAACAGACGTTAGCTAAAAAAAAAAAAGGTAACATGTTAACTAAAAATTTGGAAAAGAAAATATTCTTAATAATCTTAAGCTACGGCTTTAATGGCCTAACCACTCTAGATGACATATCAGTTTGGCATCAGATTCATAAAAATACAAGGAAAATGCTAGAAATTAATATTGTCAAATCTTCATATAAACATAAAATAGTAAATTAACTAAAAACATTTAAAAGTTTAAAAGTATTTAATTGCTACATGAAAGGATTCTTTTTTCTTTTCTTTTTTAAAGATGAAAATGAGCGAATTTCTTAAATATAACAATTAGGTGTAATGCTCCCAATAGATAATGTCAGCAATACATAGTGGAAACTCCTCTATAAGGATGTGATCATTCCTAATTCTCAAGGCTTCTTTCGCTAAGCAATGAGCCGCCATTCATAAAACAACAAACATGAAGGACCTTCCAAATGTGAAGATACTATAAGAAACCTATGGCTTCCTTAATAAGGTGACTGAATTTATTCCAGTTCAAACCATCCTTTTGTAACGCTTGCACAATTTAAAGAGCCTCATCTTTTAGAATCACTTTATAGAAGCTCAACTCCCTAGTAAAAGTGACTACCCTCAAAGCTATTGTGGCCTCTACAATGACCAGGTCAATAATGTGATCTTTGGGCGAGGATAATATTGCCAGCACCTCGCCATAATTATTACGAACAATAACACCAATGCCCATTCTCTTGTTGACACTATCTACAGCTGCATCCCAGTTAACCTTAACAAACTTAGAGGGAGGGGCTTTTCCACCTGGTAACCTGGGTTTAAGGCACGTTAATCATAAGGGTTAGGCGTGAGTTAGCACTTTGGAAGGCCATCAGGGACTCGGTGACTCGGCTTACCATTGTATTAAGAGGACTAATTGGCCTCCCATGGACCACTGGATTATGCCTAAGCCATAACTGTCTAAAAAATTATGAATTTATGATTTTTTTTTAGTTTTATATATTTATATTTTTGATTAAGAGTGACATGTGTCGTCATATTATTGACACTGACGTAGCACCTAACGGAATCGATCAAATATTTTAATCGAATTTGACTTCAGAGACTAAATTATTTTTTGGCCTACCACAATGACCTCTGAATTCATTTTTATATCACATGGAACAATTTATAATTTATGCCAATTGCAGGGGCCTCTAAATTTATTTTTATATCACAAAGAGCAATTTATAATTTAGACTAACTACAAGGACTGATGTTGCAATTATCCTTTTTTTTTTTTGTGGGTTAATTATCCATATTTTAATATAGCATAAGAAGTCTAAATCCAATTTGCCAGAGTGGAATTAAAGTGAAAAAAAAATCAGAAATTAAGAAAAGATATATACTAGAATCTAAGAGAAGACATATATATCTAAAATAGATATATACTAGAATCTAAATGCTAACAATATCCCCTATTCCACAAGAGGCGCAAAAACCTGAACACTCTCCTACCAACCAAGAGACAGGCAAGCAAAGCAAAGCAAATGGCAACCTAACAAGTATCAGCAACAAATATATAACGTAAAAATAAACAGAGAGCTCAGAGAGAGAGAGAGAGAGAGAGAGATCACCTACCCCTCTTCTCTCTCTCACTGTTCGTACCAGGTTTTCCTCAAGATTTTCCTTTTCATCTTACAGTCCCTTTCTCTCGCTCTCACCGCCACCACTCTCGGCCTCACCAACCCATAACCCAATTTCTCGCATACCCATTTGTTCAAACTTTCTTCCATTCTCAGCTTCCATTGGGTTCTTTCTGTCCAACAAATCATACCCATTTCTCAATTCTCTCAAAAAAAAATGGGATTTGTGGGTACCCCATCTGTCCAAAACCGAATATTTCTCTCCCAAACGCTCTGAATTCGCTTAAAACCATGAAAACAGTGCCTTTGCTTGTTCGCTGAAACCTCAAGAAAGATAGCATATTTGCAAGGTTCTGATCAATGGGTAGGAGAGGCATCCAACTGTTCGATGATAAACGAGATGGGTTTTTCTCTGTTTGTGATTTGGGCTCTCAGTGGAGCCTACAAGAAGGGTCCTTTCACCCCGGAGGCTTATTCGCCAGCGTGGGTCAGGTCGGAATGGGTGCTTTCACGCCGAATCCTTCGGATTCCCGAGACAATGGCGGCGTGAAGGTACCGTACGCGGATTTGTGCGCCAAATACATGTCGTCCCTGGAGGGGTTTCGGATAGTCGGAGTGCGGGAAGGGGAGGAGGGGGTTGTGACGACGAAGAAGAATAATGGTGGTCTTAAGTTGAAGATTAAGGTCTCAAATCCTTCGCTTAGGAGGTTGATAAGCGGCGCGGTAGCCGGGGCGGTTTCTCGGACCGCAGTGGCGCCGTTGGAGACGATAAGGACGCATTTGATGGTTGGGAGTAGTGGGCATTCTACTACCGAGGTGTTCCAAAATATCATGAACACTGACGGATGGAAGGGGTTGTTTAGGGGCAATTTTGTTAATGTAATTCGGGTTGCGCCTAGCAAGGCAATAGAGGTACTAAAATGGATACCTAATTTAGTGTTTTGTTTTTGGTTTATTATGAAGATTTTTTTGTGCCTTATTGATTGCTTGGTTTGCATTTACTGTATTGTTAATTTGGTTTACTTGGTTTGACTTAGATAAGGATTCTGTTGTTGGTTGGTTACGTTGCTTGTACATTCTGCAACTATATGTTCTCTTTTGTTTATGCCATGCAACCACAAACTTTAGGAACATGTGGGGTATAAATGCTTACAGTGGCTTTTTTAACTTCTTCGAAGCTTTAGTTTGTTTCCTTGATGTCATCAGCTTTCGTTTATAAGACTCAGAGCATGAAAGCAAGACAATGGGGTTGTGGAACTGCACTGCTTTCTGTTTTTTTGTTGTGGTTGCTAGAAGTTTTTTGAACTAAAACTTAGGTATGTTGAACTGAAAGATAAGCAAAAAATTTGAGTTTTATTACAGGCATTTTGTGTAAGATTTGGAATAAAGTTTTGCAGCGGATGGGCTGGAAATTACCCTTGAGTAATGATGCTACATTATGGTAAGTTGATAATTTAAATGAATTCTGCTTGAACTGAGATAGGCAATGTGGAGAAGAAAATTTGCCTTCAAGGATGAAACAACTGGATTTTGGCACCTGAGTTTGCCCCTCTTTGAAAATGTTTGTTAGAATAAAATATGAATGTTTTTTATTTGAACACGCCCATCTAGAAAAGGAAAAAAAAAAACAGCTGATTTATCTTCATCTCGTGTAGCATCACTTGCAAGAAGTATGTAATGATTTTAGTTCAATTTGGGCTGATCCCAAGTGTTATACACTTGACACTGTTTAACAATTACAGTCAATGCTCAGCTCCCCATTTCTTAAAGCAATCAATTATCTATGACTGGGTAACTTGCTATTGCTCAATGACATCTCTGGCTCATTTGTGCTTTCATTTGGCTTAACACATTTTTGCAATTAGCGTTTTTGTTATAGACTCTCAATGTCCATTCCATTCCATGTTTGTCACATTATTCACATTTCTACCTGCAAAAAAACCTTCTTTAGGTTCCCACTTTTTAACAAGATGATATTGGTTACATCTGTTCAAAAGATGTTTTATGTGTATGGTTGCATTTTAGTTGTTGTGATCATTCCAAACTTGATATGTCATTAGTTTACCTTATCCAGAACAAGTGCTAATTTTCTTGAGTCCTAGATGTATTTAAGATCACTGGTTATAATTTCGTATCTTTCTTCTTCTTCAAATTTTATTATCATCCTTGCTTTTGAAGCTACTTAATTGTGACATCTAATTTGGCTTTATGTTTGACATTAAAAGGTCATTATTGCTTTGAAGGTTGCATTGTTTTCTCTGTCAGCTCCTGTGGCATGCATATCTTTGACAGTTATACATAAATGTACAGAATTAGGACTCAAGAGGACTTTAATTGAGTTGTGCTGGTTAACCGCTGCCCGAGTTTGAGTACCTGCTATGCTTATTAGTGGTGTAGTCTTAAGTACATGGAGAGCAAAAGAATTGGAACTCTCTTTACTGGAGGAATTATCTTCTACGTCATTCTGAATATCCAACTCTCCTAATCTATAGTGATATGCTTTTGGCATGAAATCACATGGTCCATAAGAACTAGCTTGAGTCGCTCAGTGAAAATTGTTAATTTCCTCTTGTATAATAAACTTCATTTTTGTAGAACTTTTGTTACTGGGAAAAGAAGATGAAAGTATATAAATCAGAGAAAGTCACATGGTGCTTTCTGAGGGTAGAAAGTATGGACAGTTGCAGTTGCACACTGACACATGATCTGCTCTCCACTTTTGGAAGCATTAATTATATATTACATCATCGAGGATAATATATGTCATCACTGAGGAGATGGCCTCTTGACTTCTAATGTCATTACAAAAGCAATTGGTTACATTAAGTTTGCTACATATGATCTAGTAGCTTCTTGAATTCTCTAATCATTACAAATAGTTTTTCTGTTAAGTTTGTTGAACCTAGTTATGTTCCCTATTTCTTCTCAGTCTGAATTGGATGTGTCCAGGGAATAATTTTGCACATCAAGGCTATCGAATAAATGTTTGACTGTGTATCTAATTTTTTGTCTACCAGCTATTTGCTTACGATACAGTCAACAAGCAATTGTCAGCCAAACCTGGGGAACACCCCAAACTCCCAATTCCTGCCTCGTTAGTTGCTGGGGCCTGTGCTGGAGTCAGCTCAACTTTGTGCATGTATCCTCTTGAGTTACTCAAGACCCGACTAACCGTAGAGGTACACATAGATTGTAACCAGAAATCATGCTTTTATCTGCAGTATAAATGCTGTAGTTAATTTAATAGTGGTCTGTTTTGCAGAGAGGCGTTTACAATGGTCTATTTGATGCATTTTTGAAAATACTGAGAGAAGAGGGTCCTGCAGAACTCTACAGAGGCCTTACCCCTAGTCTTATTGGGGTGATTCCATATGCTGCAACCAATTACTTTGCCTATGACACATTCAGGAAAGCCTACCGGAAAGTTTTCAAGCAAGAGAAGATTGGCAACATCGAAACCCTTTTAATTGGGTCAGCTGCCGGAGCTATTTCAAGTAGTGCAACTTTCCCACTTGAGGTGGCTCGCAAGCACATGCAGGTGGGGGCTCTGAGTGGAAGGCGGGTATACAAGAATGTGTTCCATGCACTTGCAAGCATATTTGAACAAGAAGGGATCCTGGGTTTGTATAGAGGGCTGGGCCCTAGCTGCATGAAGTTGGTCCCTGCCGCCGGGATTTCTTTCATGTGCTATGAAGCATGCAAGAGGATACTGGTAGAGGATGATGAGGAAGCATAAGAGAGTTTTTTCAAAGTAACAAAAATTCACATAATGTATCTCTGGGAGCAAAGAGGGGGAAGTGAGACTACTTTTTCATGTGCACCACTGCACCAGGTTAAGTTAATTTTGTTTTATTTTTGTATTTTTCTTTTTCTTTTTACACTGCCGCCGGATTTTTTTTTTTTTGAGACTCGGTTCGAGGAGGTTTGTGAGGTTACATATGTGGTTTGGGAGAATAAGAAATTCCAGTTTAAAGAATGATAGTGCTATCAATTTTGTCACCCTGGATGCCACTTTCTTCCTCCTGCCAGAACGTATCATACTTGGTGCATTTCTTGCTTTGGCTGCTTAAGAATTTTAGCAAACCTTTCAAAGAAGTTAGGCAAGTATGTGCTTTACACCATTGCTTTTATGCTTGGACATACATCAGTGTCATTCTGCCCTTTAACACGATTCAAATTCTCAGCAATTTACTGATTGGATTTTTAGTAATCTGGACAACAAATATAAAAAATTTTATGGGCCCCCTTATCTGATTAGGTGATCGAGCTATCCGAAATCTATTCAAATAGGTAAATTTCATAAAAGGTTGCTCACATTTATCATTTGACTTGCTAACGATTTGAATAATAAAATTGAGAGAAATCGATATCCATTTTAAACTTACTAATTTTCACGTTTAAAATATCCAATCGCTTTTCTCAGCTTTAAACAGATAAATGTTGGAGATTGTTTAGTACCGGCAGCTAAGTGTCAAGAGATGACAACTGAGGCCACTTCCACGGGACTATTTGACATCAATAATTAAGATTGTTAAATCAAGTAGATCACAATGACATTGTACGAGGATGCCACCAAAGCTAACGCTAGCCAACGAAGCCAGGCTTTCTGTCTGATCAATATCAACATAAAAAATGACCTCTAGATCGACAAAGTTGGACGCTCAACCAAGAGAGGGCACTAATATCCACACATCAGGGAAGAAGCAGGTGCTAACAAATTTGAATTTTGAATAGCAAAGCAAGAAGGATATAGTTTACAAAAATACCTAGAAGAAATATGATGACAGCTGGTTAACTAAACAAAGCCAATCTAAGAAACACTATTATAGATGTCCATGATTTTTTTTTTTTTTTTGAAAAAAAAAAAAAAAAAAAAAAACTAACAGAAAGTGCACCAAGCTAACATTTCACTTTAGTTCTGCTCTTCATACTCTGCGGCTTCCTCTTGAGCAGCAGCCATCAACTCGTCAAACTTCTCCGACTTCCCCAGCATTATTTCAATCTAACAAGACCAAATGAAATCAGCCTCAGATATAAAATTGCAGGAGTAACTATTTCATAAACGAATAATGTGCAATTTGGTTGAAGTTGAAATCAGAAATCAACAAGATCAACCAAAAAAGAGATTGAAGCAGCCACCTACAAATGTACTAAACCCCAAGCCCACCCCTCCAGAGAAAGATAGCTGCTGGTTTGACTGACAGTATCACTTTACGGTTAGGCAGATGCAACTATTAATGAGAATCAGACAGGGAATGCCAACCATGAAGTCATTAACACCCTCTTTGAAGTCATAGATACCGGAATAGTTGACCAAATCATTCATGTCATTGTTTGGAATGTGACTAAATTATCACCCACCCCAGGAGAGTCAATAATCAACTGAATAAGGGACTGAAAACCTCCATTCTCAAATATTTATAAGCGCCTGATTGACAGATATAACAAGCTCTTTTAAAGGGTAAAATCGGGACTCACACTTCTATAGAACTAGATTGCAGCATTGTAGACCTAAGCAGTCACATTGGATAATTGGGAATTTATCAAAAGTACAACCATCTCATATTTGGGTTAAAGTACCGCATCCTCAAGCAGTGCACATATAAGAAGAAACTCTGCACATGACACTTACTACTCTTCCATTAGAAAGGATTAGCCATTTGTCTGGCCAATCTCAAAGATCTTATGGTCTGGAAATAAAGATTGATGGCCATGCAACTGACTTATCAGTACTGATGGTCCACCAATCAATAAACTATCAAGTCCAAAATTAAGCCAAAGTTGCCATGCTTGTGAATATGGTTACTGATGGAGCATGGTTACTTTTTTACTAATTAAGCCAAAGTTGCCATGCTTGTGAATATCTTATGGAAGTTTAAATTATAGAACTTTAGGTTTATGAATTAAAAAATTACAAAATCGACAATGTTTTCAATGTAGGTCATAATAGTGAAACCTCATATAGCAAAGCTCTATCTAGATACACATGTAAATTTTTCTGACATATATTACATTACATAAACAATCTACCTTTGCTTTTTGAATGGGTCGACCCCCTGCATCCTCCCTCATGTCAACAGTTGAAGTCATGATCTCTGTATAAGTAGTATTTCACCATAGTAAGTTTAAGGTTTCAGTATGTGATTGAAAGAAGAAGGGGTTTTGAGAAAGGAGCAAGAATCTCACTCTTCTCAACAGCCAGTCCATTGTTCTTCAAAATCTCAGCAATGGTAACCACCGTGGCAATAGCTTCAGATATAATATAAAAGTCAATCAGAAATACGAGAAACCCTTTCAACAATATGAGTTCTAACAATACAAACAAGTGTGTTCCTCCACTTATGCGATTAAACAATTACACAAAACTGTGCACAATACATATAGACAGCACAAGAAACCCATTCTGTTCTTCTGCAAGGAAGATAATCCATGCTTCAGATGAACATCTTAAAGATGAATTATCTAGTATTTACAAAACTACACGACCTTAATGCAAGAATCTATCAGATATTCAAAGTAAAATAGAACGTGGTAAGTATGAAAATCAAATTCCTAACTTGCAATAAGCAAACTCAATGACCAATCACCAAACTACTGTGATCAGCAAGAAAAGAGTGGAATTCTTAAATACTAAATGCAAGAAATAGACAATAACGTATTCTTCCAGCAAGCAAAAGATATCAAGAATCAGAAGAAAAACAGAAATTTTCATATCAATATGCTGTAACTACATAATATACAGTGAAACAAGCAGAGGTTAACAAAAAATACCCATTCCCAGAGCAGACAGCTCCACCTCATTGTGCTGCTGCATGTACCTCTGCAAAGAAAATTAACAGCCATTCAATCATTAAAAGAGACCATGGCAAATGGCAATACACTAGTACAAGGAAAAGCATACTGCTAGATGAGTCATGCATGAACACATGGACATACAGACACATTATTTATCCATATGAGATGTAACCTAGGTATTTCTCTTATTTTGAAAATATAAACCTGCCTATATAATATCAACTAGTCCTGCAATTAGTTAATAGCATCTTTAACATTTAATGGTCCCTAGCAAATAAAAAGGTTCTATTTGCTCTACTTAGCTGCTAACAGAACTCAAACCTCCTCCAAATAAAACCCAACACAACTATGTGGTCTATGTCAACTTTCCCAAGCCCAGAAAAACAGAATCAGTATGTTAAGGATTTTTTCTCCTTCGTGTACTAGTTTTGGGCTTCACATAGACCCAAGTTATGCCACTCAACAAAGAGCATATCAAAGTTATAAACCCTAAACCGAACAGAGAACAAGAGAGAAAGAGCCATATAAAGCAGAACCCAATATTCAAGTTAATATTGCCCCTCTTTTCTAAAATTTTCTCAGCAATCAAACGCAGGCAGTATGACAATCCAAGCGAGAGAGAGCCCAGTTATTAAAAACAAAAACAAAAACATAAATAAATGAAAAAAAAAAATAAAGCAATTAAATAAAAGATCCGTAAATCAATCTACCCAGTTTAGTACAGAGCACAAAAAAACAAAAACAACAACAAAAACAAAAAAAAACCTTGGCGAGATTGACGTAAAAGAAGAGGGGCTTTTTGGTGTTAGAGACTTGGATGCGGTTCCTCTTGTTGGACGCAGAGTCCGTGATGTCGATGTTCTTCACTGCCTCTGTGATGCCCTCCATTTTTCACTTTCTAGAGAAAGAAAAGCCCCAACCCTAATCCCCAATTCTCTCTCTCTCTATCTCAACTCTATAGAGGTTTTTAAGCTGCGAAAAACCCTTGACAATAACCGGAGTCGAGGGTTTTTGATATGGACATTGCAAAAACGGCGTCGTATTAATGTGTCGAATCGTTGTGTTTTGTACCTTTGTCGAGGGTTTTTGATATGGATTCGTTTGGTGTTGGCTTAAGGATTACGACACCGTTTCTGTTCTGGGTCTAGTAGTTTGGGTCTTCAATTAACCCAAGTGAAAAAGGTTCAAGATTAAAAAAAGCCCATGACCAAAAAATGAAAAATAAAAAATACATATTAGGGTTATGTCCTTACCTAAAGGTATATAAAAAGTGTGAATGCCTCGTAAATAGTGTATTTTATTTGATAATGTAGTTTTACATTTTTACCTTTTTTCTTTCTTCTTCATTGTTAAATCAGATAGGGTTATTTTTGTCTTTCATAATTTTTTAAAATTTTTAAATTACTATTTACAACTAGATAAAGAGAAACAGTTATAACTAGATAAACAAAGACAGTTATAATTAGATAATCATGGATACAGTTATATTTACAACCAACTTCAAAAATTACGAACAAAAACAAATAAGATCAGATAAAACCTGGTAAAAACGTAAACAATGTAATATGAGTTCAATTTTTTTCTCCACGAGCAAATAAGGTTTGGTTCATCTTCTTTAATCATCATTTTTGTTCATCATTTTTTCAAATATATCTCACTCTCTGGTACGGTTTCATATTCAGCCAAATGACTTCTATGAGAAAAGCAAGGCATCTGGATGTGAAAAAAAATAATTTACATTTTTTTTTATTGGTCTTGGTCATTTTTTTGATGGGTTTGGCATCTTCTCATAAAAGCAAACATTCTGAATCTCCTTTTATAGTGATAGTGATTTCCTTAAATGTTTTGTTGTATTGGGGACTCGGAAGTTTCAGAGGATGGTGAGGAAGAGAAGAAAAATAATAAGAAGAATATGGTGAAGCCAATGAGAGATTCCGGCCATAGGTTGTAATAAGGTAAAAACTCTACTTTTTTTTTTTTTTAGTTTTGTTATACCTACTAATTATAGACTATGAAAATAATGTTAGATTAGTATGATTTGAAATTTAGATTTTGGTGGGTGTGTTATTTAGATCCATTTCAATTTTTTTCTTTCTATGTCATTGTGTTAGTCAAATTTATTTTGAAAATTAAAGTCAACAATTGCAAAGTAAAAAGTATTATTTGATTCAAATTCAATAATAATTTATAGGTATAAATTTTAGAATATAATATTAACAATTATGTGTATAAGACAAAAGAACCAAGCACGTGCATTGCACGTGCTGTCCCAACTAGTTTTCTTGAAAAGTATCAATGAGGTTTCAAGTATTTTTACAAAGACTAAAAAATTTCTATTTTGTATTTTAATTTTTATATGATCAATAAGGCCTTTCTTTTATATTTTCTTGGGAAATGATTATTTTCCCTCCCCCCAACTAGTGGTGTGTTTGGAGGAGATGGATGGGGGAGGACCAATTAGAGGGACGTGTAGCATGTCCCTATTTTCTTTCCAAACAAATTCATTTACCATAAAATATATTTACCAAAATTGAAATCATTAACGAATTAGAGAGATAAAAAGTACGGGTATGTTTCTTAAGCTTTTCAATTCATAATAAAAACACAATTTTCTCAAAATAATGACCAAACGATTCAATTTTCATAACACACAACTTTTTTCAAAAAAACAAAACATAATAGACTTTTAAGAAAAAAAATTTACTTCTTATAAGAATATTTTGAAAAAAAAAAAAAAAAAAAAAAAAAAACAAATGCTTATTTTTGTTAAATATAAAGGCTGACTCATTACTTTAAAGGAAATAATAATAACTAAAATATAGAGATATGGGTTCATGGCCTCTCTCAACGGAAGAGATGTGTGGCTGGCCATCCCCTTTCCTCCTATAAGGGTGACCACGTGACAATCCTTTCTTCTTCCATTGGAGTGGTCAATTGACTTCTTCCATAATTTTTTCATTTTTTATAAATAAGAAATACTGAAAAAAAAAAAAAAAAAAAAAAAGGTGGTTTCTCAAAATAAACATGTTGAGATTTTAAAAACATAAAACACATTTCAAAAAGTTTACTAAACAAATTTGTTTTGTGGATCCTACAAAAAATACTTCTCAAATGTAGACTCCACCGAAAACATTTTTCAACTTTTTATTACATAAAAACTTTTTCAAATAAAAAAGAATGTTTTCAAAATGTTTAATAAACATAGTCGTAAGACTTTTAATTGATGCAATATAACCAGTTGCTTATCTCTCTATTTTTTAGAGAAGGTAAAAATAATAATAATTTAAAAAAAATAAAAAATAAAAAAGCTCTCTAATCTCTCTTAAGTAGAGAGCTCTCATCTTTCCTAGTGAAAGCCCCCACTCTATGAGTACTTGAAGGGAATAAGTGACAGCCTCCTCTCGCCTCCTTCCATTTCTTTCTTTTTCTTTTTTCATTTTCTAGTTTTGGAAGCCATATCTACCGTCCTCCATCTTCCACCTCTACCCACGCACCCCCTTACCACCACAACGATGCCCTCCACCCACAGCGTGTGCATTCCATTTAAGGATTCATCTGGGATTGCGATTTGAAAATATAATTTTTAAAAACGCAGTTAAGCGTTTGGTAAAATCGCAGTTTAACCTTTAAAATTTTGCGTTTTCAAAAAAGCACTCCCTTACCTGCGATTTGAGAACGCATATTTTTTACGTTTTTAAATCGTAATTTTTTAAAAACGCAGTTCCCAAACGATCCACTTTTTGCAATTTGGTTTAAAATCGTACTTACTATCTATGATATCGCAATTCCAAACGCACCCTAAATTTCATAATGATCAATCTTTAAACAAATGCTTCAGTGATCAATACAAATAGCACTTTAGTGTTGCGATTTCAAGTGTCCTACATTTGTTAAGATCGATCTTAACTATATGTATAAACGCTCTTAGGCCCTTCCCTTGCAAGCTAATTTTCAAAGGTCAATTTTTATCTAAATTATTTTATAATCAATATCAAAGCAGACACCATATTACGAATTCAAGTCAAGAAGAAGGCGACTTATAAGCTGAATTAAGATGTCTTAATATCATGCATAGACATAATGTTATAACATTGAATACTAATAGATAAGTGAAACCGCCAAAAAAAAAAAGTGTTACCACTAAGTCAGTGTCAATAGAGTAGACTGCCGTGAACGTCATATTCAAAAGTGTAATAGTGTTACAATTCTAAGTGTCCTACACCGATTAAACGCAATCTTAACCATATGTTGAGTTCTAGCTAAGGTCCGTTACATTCAGCTTTGGTATTCTTTTTTTTTTTGTATTAGCTTTGGTATTCAAGTCTGAACGTTCATGTCAGAACTTCAAGAACCTGCTCTACATAAACAGCAAAGTTCTGATTGCATAAAATAACAAAATAATAAGAAGTTACAAAATAATAAAAAATTTATTCGATCATCATACCACAATAATAAAATTTCTCAAAGAATAACAAACATGTTTCTTTCAAAGTACTCTTAAGAACTCGCATAAATAGTTTCTATATGCTGTCAGTCTTGACAAAAATCGTCACAATACTGCACAACAATAACATCAGACAAGTTCGAGGCACCTATCTTTAGAAGGGACAACCACAAACACTTCTGGAGTGACGAACAAAAAAGCATCCAAAAGGGTTCTCTCAGTTTTCATCTACCCAACTCCCTTTCATACATAAATAAAGCACATAACTTACATCCTGCAGACCAACCATTTCTCTTTTTTTTGGGAGGGGAGGCAGAGATCCTGCAGAGGACTTTGATACCTTGATTTCTTGTTATATACAGAAGAAGCTTCAATAAGAGAGATGGCATATACCACAACATAATGATCTTGAAATGAACTAACAATTAATGCCACATTGACCATTCGCCGCAGCCTTTGCAGAGGCAGAGGTAAACGGGTCGATCCGCACCCATAATAAGGAGAAAATGGAAGCAAGGAGTATGGACCAGACGATGACAATTGTTGGGGTACGATTTTGCCGACCCAGCAAACCCTTCAGGAAAGGATACAGATGGGCAATGACCCATATGGCAAAGAAGAGCTTGCCAAAGAGGGGACCCCAAGACTGGTATCCACTGTTTATGGCATATGAAACCCCAGCCACAATGCCAACCAAGTTCACAATAAGGACGGTGGTTGGAGGGATGAGAAGTGATGTCCATTTGAACACATAAAGCTCTGCAAAATCCCCATCTTCATCAGATGCCTTTGAAGTGACAGTGAAGTTGGTGTCAATACCAGCAAGCACTTTCAAGAGCCCTTGAAATACTGCAAAGAGATGAGCCGATGTACCACCGATGACCCAGAATTGCTCATTCCTCCACCAGTCCTCAATACTGACCCCACTCCACCTAAGCTCAAGAATTCCAGTAGCAGCAATGGAGACAAAGAGGAGAATAAACCACATGCTAGCAAAATTACTTATCTGCATAAAATTGGCAAGAGACTTGTTGGCAGCTAGTTGTTTTATCACAAGAAAAACAGATAAGTGAATTACTAAATCACCCTTGAACAATGATATGAAAAGATCGCTCCTTGCTTTAAAAGAACACAAGAGGTGCAAAAGAAATGAATGGCAACAACTTTGTTAACAAAAAAGACATGAGTATAAAAGAGAATTTATTTAATGGAGAAAAAGTGGGGTTGATTTATAAAACAAATTAATAATATTCACAAACACAACGTAGAAAGGACATCATAGGCATATTGAAGAAAAAAACAAGGTAGAACAAGGAGGTTTTTGTGAATGCAATGCAATTATGGTGGATTCCATAGACTTCCGTAACTTATGTTTTTCTATTGCACATCAGCCGAAATTTGGCTTCCAAGTAGTCCCCCACCAAATCAATGCATGTAGAATATGGGAGAACAAATAAATGCAATTCAAGTATGGTTGAGAGATCTATCTGATAAATGGTTATTAAGCAGAACCATCACTTACCTCAGGAATGATGAATTTTCCTGTGAGAAGGCAGAAGGCAGGAAGCATACAGTAGGCAATCAGCGGGATTGAGGTAAGGGGGTACACAATAGTATTTATGTATGCCAGTCTCTCCAAAAGCTTCATTCTCCCATTGTAGCCATACCACAAGGGGCAATGCCTACTCAGCAAAATCTCAATTGATCCCAAGGCCCATCGAAGAACCTGGTTCAACCGATCAGAAAGATTGATTGGAGCAGACCCTTTAAATGCTGGGCGGGTAGGCATGCAATAGATTGAGATCCAACCACGAGCATGCATCTTAAACCCAGTTAAAATATCTTCTGTGACAGAACCATAAATCCAACCAATCTGGTGGTAAAAAGAAAAGGCTTAATTAATTACTGCACAAAATCATCAAGTTAGTATCTCACTGATGGTCCTATATTGCTATGCTAACTGACCTCTTTTCCCCATTCAGACTTGTCTTCATATCCACAGCTGATAACATGGATTGCTTCCTTTAAAAGAGTTGCAGGGTTGGTTGTTGGGGGAATGCCTCCTTGTTCCATGAAGGTGGCTGCAATAAAAACCGGAGACTGACCAAAACGCTTCTCTAAGCTCTTCTGAGACATAAGAAGAGATCTCTCATCATCATATCCTGCAGAAAAAAGGACTGGAGTTAACTTTACAAGTATGGGTGCACCAAACCATCATTTGGTTTTACAATGATTCTTACTCAAATTTGGGAAAACATATTCTAAAGAAAACCAACCTTCAACACCCTCCTCAATGTCTTCCATATTGAAAATGGGAATGGTGGATTCAGTTCTTTTCATTGCCCTCTTCTTGTCTATGTACTTCTTGTTGCCACCCTTTCCCTTCTGTCTTGAACCACAACAACTCTTGACAATAATGTTTGGTTCCAAGTCTTCCTCAGTTAAAACTGGATCATACCCATATAGAGCTTGCCTGTTGAAACAGCAACCCGTTCCCACATAGACAGGACCCTGGATGCCATCTAGCCCTTTCAAGTTGATCTGCAAAATGCAATGAACACAAGATCGTACTTAATCAAGCCCAAACACAACAAGCTATAACGTGGAGAAATATTTTGCGGTGTAACATCCAGTGGAACCTACATCAAAGAAGACAATATTGCGGTTAGCATATCGATCATGCAAGTCAATGCCATCAAAACGCTGTGGAAACTGTACATAACAGGTCTTCTTTCCAAAAGCAGGATCCATCATGAAACACATGGCTTCTTTAAGAGCTTTGCTGTTATTAAAGTAGTGATCACAGTCGACATTCAGAAGATATGCACCATTGGTTAGGACAGCAGAAACTCGGATCTGCAAAGCATAAGATATATTTAGTCAGAAAACAAGCAACCTTCCTGGTACAACAAGCCCACCCAATCCATTAGGCAACCAATCACATCACTGCCAAACCACGGTACGAGGCTATGCAATGTCTTTTTACTGAAGGAGAAAGGGTATTCTCCTACAAATCACTGACTGCACCACCTAGAATGGTGGACAATGGTAACTACTATGGTTGTCAATGACTAAGATAACCCTAGAATTAAAATGATAGAAGGCCTTCAGTAGACAAACCAATGCATTCATTGCTCCGGCTTTCTTGTGATGCTGGAAGCCAGGTCGCTTCTCACGAGAAACATAAACAAGTCGAGGTAGCTCATTTCCATCTGTATCAAGCCCCCCACTGTGGCCTAAGAACACCTGTTCTTCCACTCAACAGAAAATATATATCACTATAAGAATATAAAGAAAAGCAGTCAAAATCCTAAAAGCACTTGGAAAAATAATAATACCTGAATCATTCCAGGATGGTCCCTAGAATTATTTCCAGGCCATGGAGTGCCATCCTGCATTGTCCAACCTTCTTCTGGCATCTTCTGCGCTTTGGCAACAAGGGCATTGATCCGTACCTTGAATTCTTCATATTCTCTCTGTCAAACAAAAGGGTTAGTAATGTAAAAAATAAAAAATAAAATGTAATACCATAATCTTCTTATACCCCCTATATTCAAAGGTTCAGCATAATTAAAGATGGTGATAAGGACTCAAACATTTTTATTTGAAATGTCTGCAATGAAGTAAGTCATATAAAAACTATTGACATGAGTATTTCTTATACCCCCTATATTCAAAGGTTCAGCATAATTACACAAGGCATAATGCAATTTTCTTGTACAGTATTCAAAGACCTTAATATAATATCTGTTGTGTGGCCTACTCAAATTGTGCTCCATAATACATATAAATGGATAAATAAGGTCTTGACTTAAAAGAAAAAAGAAAGCTATTGTCATTGTCGAAAATACTTATGTCAATAGTTTTTATATGACTTACTTCATTGCAGACATTTCAAATAAAATTGTTTGAGTCCTTATCACCATCTTTAAACACTTCAAAATTTGACAGAAATTTCAACAAAATCGAAATTTAAAAACCAATAAGTTGAAGTCTATATTGAGGTAAAAATTTAAAATCTTGTTTCCATCTACCAAAGACCCAACATCTTCTTTTTTTTTTGGGTTTATCCATGCCAAAGAGAATCAAATCTGCTGATATAAAAAGGCGTAATCTTGTGTCTACCTAGAAACCAGAGTGTTATCAGGAGAAAAGTACTAAAACAAATTTTTTATGCTAATACCTTTCAAATTTGTGTGATTTACTGACACAACTGTTATAATGGTTAAAATTGACAACATAACATTTAAAGCATGCTAGCTTTTTAAATATTTTCTCCCAGATCCCAAGAAAAAAAAAAGAAAATTAATTTAAAAACATTAGCTTCATTACAGTAAAAGCAAATTTTTATCATTGATGAATGAGACAAGAGTAGACAGCTTCAAAATCCCCACAGCACAACAATTTCCCAACCATGCACCAGATTATATGAAAAAAAAGAAAGAAGTTATTATCAACAAATTTTCACAAACATAATAAACATATTAATCCAACATCGCAACATTCACTCACCTTCATTGCCCGGCGCTCTTTCACAAACGAAGGTTGTATTTTGTCTTTCAAGTAATCAATTTTCTGGGCAAAGTAAAACTCAGGGGCCCTAGGCTCGATGTTGTGCTTCTTGCAGAAGGGCACCCACTTCCTTGCAAACTCGGCAGTTTCAGAAAGGGATTCAAAGGTCAACATTGCTGACCCATCATCAGATACATAGCAAGAAACCTTGTCGACAGGGTAATCCACAGCAAGTATGGACAAAACAGTGTTTGCTGTTACAAGAGGAGGCTCTTTAAGGGGATCCACTGTACTAACGAAAACGTCTACAGGAGCCAGCTGCGATATTTCTCCTTCCCTATCATATCTGCAAAGTATAATAGTGATTAACAAAAAAACTAGACTACTTCCTCATGTTCAAAACCCACACCAAAACATACGCAATTACAAACAGAATGAAGTTAACTAACCTCAATGCAAGCCTGTCAAGATAGGTCTCACGGTTGATGGGAGACCATTTTGGGAACTGATCCAGAAGCCAGGATAAAGCAAACCAGATCTCACAAATAATTGATGTTAGCCACAATGGGTATGCATCTGGCACTGGGTGAGTTACACGGTATTGCAAGAAAAAGCCCAAAATAATAAGCCGCAATATGATAACAATACGATAAGGCGTCAGGTGCGAAGAAGAAATAGGAACCACACGACTCAAAGGTTGCCGAGCATCATCAGCCCTGTGACAAGAAGAAGAAGAAAGTGCACAAAAAATTCTTAATCCACTGCATTGGAAAAAGCCATTCCATTGTCAATCTACAGAACCAAAAGGAACAAATCCATGCTTCAACATAGGGTCAAATGATTAGAGCACATTTATTAAAAAAAAAAAAAGGCAGAATATCAAAAATATGAAGTCATTGATGGAGACAAAAACTGAGGGATGCATGCTATCATAAAAAATGATAACAATATCATTACAATATATTAAAATTATTGTTATACATTCATGGAAATAGAGGACTGATTCAGATGCTAACCAAAAAAAAAAAAGATGCCATTAATTACAATGTGGCATAAAAAATTACCAACAGTAGTCAAAACCTTCAGGGAAATAATAACAATAAATAAAGCAGTCATAACTCGTAACCTCCAAAAATGCAAGGTGAATAAAGGTTTTATATGGAATGCTCACATTTGAAGTTCTTCTCCATTGGAACCAGTGCCTTCCATGTCCCCCTTCCCTTCAGCATATCTACTGCTCATCTGCATCATATTTTTCTCCTGTTTGAGTTTCCAACCTTCAACCCTTTCCTTCCAGTCAACATTTCCAAGTCCATAAGAATTCAAGTCCTTCGATGGGTCCACAATTCTCACTGGAACTGTAAAATTAGATGAAGAGATTAATTGATAGTTGGTAAAGTCCAAACAAGTGAAACAGAAGCTTGTTTAGGGATTTCTAAGTGAACAAACTCCAGTTACTTGACTACCTGGCTGCTTTGGATCAATATAAGGAAGGGAGTGAACATGCTTTTCTGAAGGGCCCAAGGGACCTGATGTAGTTCGCACAGATTGGTTATCAGATATAGCAGATGGAATTTCACCAGACATCTGAAAATTATTTCCATATTAGTAAAGAGAAGGTCGCAAAACTAAATCACCAGCATGATCATTTGGCAAAATCAAGCATATAAGACATGATCGTTTTAATTGTCATTTCAAACTTGGTAAGAACAGTTGCTGCAAGTGACATAAAACAAGCGACGTAAAATTTTTGAAAGAATACAATGATATTCATCACCCAAACCTCATGTGACAAATCTAGAAATTATGCAACAATGATGTGGATGTAAAAATGAGTCAGGAATTGCTTTAATTGCCTACCGGTTGCCCATTCGTGAGAAGGGGAATCGGTTGTTGAGCTTCATGTCTAGAGGAAGAAGAGAGGTCAGCATCTTCCCCCTGCCACTGACGTCTTGCCTTGCTATTTCCTTGGGTGTAATTGAACTCATTCTCTAGATCATCAACATCATCCTCATCATCATCTCCATCCACTCGAGGACTCCCTGAAATACATAGACCATATTAACTTCATTCCCAAACTTACAACTACAATTTAACAATGGACTTGGGGCAAGCTCACCTTTGTGCCTCTTATATCTAGTCTTGCACTGGGGACAAGCCTGGTTCCCATCTTTCCGCTCATACTCATAACAAGGCCGACAGACAGGGAACGCACACTCATTGCAAGCAACAAAGACATCACCGCTAGCTGTAAGTCCAACAGAATCACCACAGATCTGACATATTTGGCCATTCAAATGCTTTAAGGGCTTAGGCTGCATTATAAAAAGACAATGTAGGAATCAGAGTTGAAGAAAAATAAATTCTTATGACTAAATAATTACATAAATCTATCACAGAACAACATCCAAGAAAACGACATGAACCAAGAAGAAGAAGAAGACAGAGACAAAACTCTGACCCAACAGTCTTTTATAGTGGGTAATGGCAGATCTCATCTACAATAAGCAAAAAGAGTTAAATTCCAGTGACTGAACTATCCAATCTCAGCTTGAATGCTCATAAATAAAAGCACCATTAGTTTTATTACAACAACCCGTAAGTCTTACTACCAAATATAAAACTGAGCAATTAATAGGAAGGACAAATTTCATCTAGAGAATTCAGCTCATCAAAAATCGCAAATTAAGAACAGACAATTTTCCTATCTAACCGAAATCAAATACACCATTCAAGCGAACAACCAAAAAGGAAACAGAAACAATACTTTCAACAAGATCAGAACTGCAACAAGTTCAAATTTAGAGACCCACATGCCAAATCCCCAAAACTCACTGAAGTAGCCCCTGCCTGCCATCTATTTCCAAAGAAACGGTATGAACTTTGAGCTCACACTCACTCCCACACAGCCAACAATCGGATCCAAGCACCACAATGCAACAGAGGAAAAACATGTAATGATTGCCATACTGAAAACCAAAGATAATTCAAAAATCTCAAAGTATCACCACCACCCACTTCCCCAGTTCACGTAAAACCCAAAATCAGGAGCGCAAAGACTCACATTTCACGCTACCCACCACTGAGATCCGCACACCACAGTGCAAAGACAGAAACAATATAAACAATTAAATAGATTACACATAAACAAAACTCTTTTTTGGACTCAAATCCGAAAAGGGTACTTCGAGAACACTAACCCCACTATCGGAATCGTGGCGAATCCGGACCAGCTCGTTCCGCTTGTGCGACCCAGCCACCATTCCCGCATTTGCTTCCATGTTGTTTTCTCAACTCCTCTGTTTCCCCAAGCCAGCGTTTGTAGTTTTCAGATATCAGAACAGATCAGCGGTGCCCCCGATCAAAGCGTTCTGAGAGGCCAAAGAAGAGATTGGAGCAAAGGCTGTGAACTCTTCGCCCATTCAATACGCCATCACCTCTCTCTTTCTGTGTAGTCCTCTACACTACCAGCTAAGCCATCTTAAAGCCTGTCTTTTTATCATTTTGTTTTCGTGTATTACTTTCAGTGTCCATTTTTTTTTTTTTTGGTTTAATGATGTTTTGTTTTCTACTGGCTCGACCGGTTGCTTGTACCTAACACGGGTTCGTTTAATAAATTAAAACCAGCTTGATTTTTTTTTTTCCTTTCTTCTCTGTTCTTTTGTTTTTATCACCAACCAATAATTAAAATTGATATTTTCGTTGCTGGGAACAGCATGTCCCATGAGCTACCGGTAATTGTCGGTAGCTCCTGTTTGCCACCCTTGTCGGCTGTCGGTGGACTCGATTTATTCTTCTTTTTTTTTTTTTTGATTGATTTATTCTTACTTGATTTGTGTAATGATGCTATTCAAATGATTGAACCGAAAACTACAAGTCACAAACTTCTTTTTCATTTTTCTGTTCATATTTAAGGTGACTTGTGAAAATAATTTTTATGTTTTGAGTAGTATTTTTGAATTGTTTGTTAATACTTTTTATTTAATAACATAAAACAAAAGATAAAAAACAAAAGTAGTTAAACAAACGAGGCCAAAAATTACCGAATTGATCCATAAAATAAAAGTTATCTTAAAGCTCTTTTTTATAACTAAGAACATATTCAACAACATTAACTATTTTAGTAAATCAAAAAGCACAATTTTTTATTTGATTTACTATTTTTTCAATACAAACTCTAATAAATTTTTTATTACGTTCTCTTTTTTATTTAAATATTATTTTCATTGTTTTTTTATTGTTTTCTTAAAGCAACCTCTCTTTCTCTCTCTCTCTCCCCTCTCTTCGACATGAAAATGTTAAACACAAACCTTTTTATTGTTTTCTTACTTTTTATTTACTTTTTATCTCAAGTAAATAAAAAGTAAGGAAAAAAAAATTCTTTAGTTTTAATTTTCTTTAAGGAAAATTAATAAATTTATCAATTACAATATGATACAAGAGATTATTAATTTTTATTTAGGTACAAAGAACCGATGATTATTTTATGCATTATTTTTCTTTTAGAACAAACACGCACATTGTCTAAAAATACTGAACTTTTTTTTTTTAGATTTCCAAAAATATTAAACTTAGTTGTTCTTAGGGAGCCTTGTAAGCTTTACAGTCCTAGTAATTGCTTGGATAAGGTATCTTTGTTGGTCTTACTTATGACTCATTCTCTCCTATTCAGCTTTAGTGTCATTTCTTCCCTTACCCAATTCTTTTGTATATTGCATAGAAAAATATGGGTTCGTCCCACATCGGCCAAAGAACAAGAGTTTGATGAGTTTATAAGCTCTACGGGTTTTTTTCCATTCCACAATTACCTGTATGAGGTACCTTTGTGGGTTCCGCTTATTACTTATCCTCTCCTATTCTACTCTAGTATCATTTCTTCCCTTACTCAATTCCCTTGTGTATTGAGTATAAAAAAATGGGATTGTCCCACATTGGCTAAAGAGTAGGAGTTGGATGAGTTTATAAGTTCAATGAGTTCTCTTTAAGTTAGCAATTGCCTAGATGATGTACTTTTGTGGGTTTTGTTTATGTCTCATCTTCTCATATTCAACTCTAAGTGTCATTTCTCCCCTTACCCAATTCCCTTGTGTAATAAAAAAAAAAAAAGTATGACTGTCATTCATATATAGGTCTTGACCTTTTTTAGATAAAAGGATTATTTCATTTGAACCTTGTATATCATATATGAGTTTTGGCATTGAACAAAGGCAGACTAAGATGCAAATGCTTCATTGGCTTCGAACATGAAGTCCACATGCCTTCTTCCAATTAGCAATTACTTGAATGAAGTACGTTTTGTAAGTTTTTCTAATGGCTTAATCTCTCCTATTCAGCTCTAGTGTCATTTCTTCTCTTATCCAATTCCCTTATGTATTTGATAGGAAAAAAAAAGTATATAACTTTTATATATAGGTCTTGACCTATTTTAAACATAGGATTATTCCATTTGAACGGCATCGAGCAAATGCATGCTAAGATGCAAATGCTTCATTGGCTCTGAACATGAAGTCTTTGGTTTGAAGCAAATTTGTCATTGTTTTGTTCTTAGTACAAAATCATATGCAAATTCAAAATTCGATTATGTGAAAAAATTCAAAGTTTTATTTTGTTTTTTTATTTTTCCATAAAATCTGCAATTGGTACAAATTCCAAACTTCCAAAACATCAATAACTGTATGAATTTTTTAAAATTTATTATCCCAATTAAAATTGAGTTTAACAAATATAAGTTTTATATACAATTGTATTTCAGTTCAAAAACTGTTAGATAGTTACAAATGTCAGAAAAATCAGTTTTAGCTTAAGAGCATTGAAATTCATTTCCCACGTGTATAATCTATCATTTCCATTCATGTATAAATACTTATTTCTTTGTAATAGCTAAACATAATTCAATATATAGAAATTCATTTTCTCACAGCTCTCTCTCATTTTCCCTCGTTGTACTCTGTTTTTCTTCCATACACTATGTTTTCTGTTATGGTATCAAAGCCACAAGCGCTCCTTTGAAAACCGTTTTCCGCCATTATCATCCTCATCAAGCTTTCAAGCTTCCATCCTTTGATCATCTTTTGATCTTTGTATCTTTTTCAATGGTGATTATTACACTTGAACTACTTGACTCATCTATCAATTGCACACATTGTGGTTTACTTGGCCATGTGGTTGATAAGTGGTACAAGTTATATAGATATTCGTCAGGGTACAAGAATAACGAAGGCAGACCTCTGAGTCACTCTGCTCATTAAGTTCATGAATCAAATTCAGATATTCTTTTACTTCCCATCACTCTAGACCTATGCAAACAACTACTGGCACTCATTTAGTGGCAGGTGACTCAACCAAATGCCATTTCAGTAGGTAGTTCATCTCCTACTCAAGATCATATATTATCCAATATGACAGGTAATCTATCATCTATGCTTTCCTTTAAGCATTCCGTTTTCTCTGTTTCTCATACTTTCAAATTGTACAATTCACGTCACATTGGAGTTTGGATAATTGATACCAGGGCGACTGACCACATGGTCAGTTCCCCCAGTTTTTTTACTTCAATCACTGCTAAAGTTTTCAGAAAAGTTAAACTACCTAATGAAACTTTGTTGAAGTAACTCACATTGGTACTGTCAAGATATCATTAACTTTTATTCTCACAAATGTACTTTGTGTTTTATCCTTCTCCTTCAATCTAATATCTGCAAGTAAGCTTACAAAAAATATTAAATGCTGCCTCATATTCTTTGGTGGTTTTTGCTTTATTCAGAACTTGCTCACTTGGAAGACGATTGGATTAGGTAAGGAAAATGGTGGTCTCTTCTATCTAATGCTGCCTACTGCATCTGGTTTGCATCCTTCTGCCACATCTGGTTTACTTTTCTCCTGCCATTTCAGCAAATGTTCATGCTTCAATTTTGACTTCTTTAAAGTTTGTTCCAGTTGATGTATGGCATTATTGCTTAGGTTACATTTCAAATTCTAAAATAAATCTGTTACATTCCATAGTTTCCTCCTCTATTAAATGTAATTCAGAATCTGTTTGTACTATCTACCCTTTAGCCAGGCAACGCAAACTTTCATTTTTAATTAGTCAATCAGTCTCTAGATCTATGTTTGATATGATTCATTGTGATTTATGGGGCCCGTTTTCAATTGAATCAATAAATGGCAATTGTTATTTTCTTACCATTATAGATGATTTTAGTCGCTACACTTGGATTTATCTGTTACACTCAAAATCTCAAACTCGACAACTATTTCAAACTTTTGTTATACTCATTCAAACTCAATTTTCAGTTATTATAAAAACCATAAGAACTAATCATGGCACTAAATTTTTCATGCCTGATTTTTATCAATCCAAACGTATTCTTCATCAAATTAGTTGCGTTGAAATTCCACAACAAAATTCAATTGTGGAGCGTAAACATCAACACTTACTAAACGTTGCTTGTGCTTCAAGATTTCAAGCACACTTACCTCTCAAATTTTGGGGAGATTGCATCATCACGGCTGCTCACATAATCAATAGAATTCTAACTCCTAATCTTTCCAACGAGTCTCCCTATGAATTATTATTTTCCAAACCTCCTTTATATGCTCATCTAAGAGTCTTTGGATGTTTGTATTTTTCTTCCACTTTACTTCGAAATAGGTCAAAATTTGATGCCAGGGAAACCCCTTGTTTGTTTCTTGGTTATCCTTATGAGATTAAAGGATATAAACTCCTTAATCTCACTTCTCAAAATATTTTCATTTTTAAACATGTTATTTTTCATGAAAGCATTTTTCTTTATGCTTCACCTATCTCCCAGTTTGATTCTAATGGATGTCTAATTATTCCTCATCCATTATCTAAATCTTCATCTATCTATGAGACACATTCCATTCCTACTCCAACTGCAGCATCCACACCAGTTCCAGCATCCACATCAACCGATACATCTACATCAGTTGATGTTGTTTCCATATCTCCAAATAATTCTTCTCATCCTATTTCCATTCCACATAGAAAATCCTTTTGGGTTAAACATAAACCAAGATACCCTCAACATTACCATTGTAACTTAGCTACTCATTCCTCCCTTCCAATCGAGCTTCCAAAGGAATAATCTGAATTAGGTAAACTCTATGACATTGCTTCATTTCTTGATTATAGAATGCTTTCCCCATCTCATAAACATTTTAATCTTTCAGTCTCTTCACAAATTGAGCCTAAATTTTTTCACCAAGCTGTTACTTCACCTCAATGGCGTGAGGCCATGGCTGCAGAGATTACTGCCCTTGAAGCAGATCAAACTTGGACTCTCACTGATTTACCTCTTGAAAAACACCCAATTGGGTGCAAATGAGTCTACAAAATAAAGTACAAGGCAAATGGTGAAGTGAAAAGGTATAAAACTCGATTAGTAGCAAAAGGTTATACTCAAAGAGAAGGGTTGGATTACTGTGATACTTTTTTTTCCCGTAGCAAAGCTAACTACTGTTTAAGTTCTTCTAACCCTTACTTTCATCCATGATTGGCATTTACACTAGCTAGATGTAAACAATGTTTTTTTGTATGGATCTCTTGATTAAGAAATCTATATACAAATGCCTCCCAGATTTGCTGTCAAGGAGGTGTCTCAAGTGTGTAAACTTAAAAAATCTCTTTATGAATTGAAACAAGCTTCAAGGCAATAGTTCTCTAAGTTTTCATCTACTCTTCTTACTCACGGATTCACACAATCCAAGTCAGATTACTCATTATTCACTCGGGGTGCAGGAATTATCTTTTCTTGCCTTACTTGTCTATGTTGATGACATAGTGATTGCTAGTAATGATCATAAGTTTGTTTCGACTCTTATTAGTTACCTGAATAATGCCTTCAAACTAAAGGATCTCGAACCCTTGAAAATTTTTCTTGGCCTCAAGATTGCCCACAGCTCTAAAGGAATATCTCTTTCACAACCCAAGTACGCACTAGAGATTTTGGATGATTGTGGCATCCTTGCTGCCAAACCAGCATCCATACCTATGGATCCTCACATCAAATTATCCCGTGAAGAAGGGGATTTACTCATTGATCCCACTAGCTATAGGAGAATGATAAGTCGATTGGTATATTTAACAATCACTCGACCAAACCTTTTTTTTTTTTCAGTCCAATTACTTAGCCAATTCATGGACTCTAAGGAAACCCCATATGGATGCTGCATATAGGGTACTTCGCTACATTAAATCATCACCAAACCAAGGAATCTTCTTTCCTGCCACATCTTCATCACACCTCACAGCCTTCTGTGACTCTGACTGGGCTGGTTGCCCTAACACTCGGTGTTCAATAACAGGTTTTTGTGTTTTTTTAGGTGATTCTCTCATTTCTTGGAAATCCAAGAAGTAACATACCGTTTCTAGGTCTTCTGCAGAAGCCGAATACAAATCAATGGCATTTGTGACTTGTGAACTCTCATGGCTGCATGCTTTACTTAAAGATTTCAGCTTATTCATTCTCGGTCAGCATTGATTTTTTGTGACAGTCAAGTTGTCTTGCATATAGCAGCAAACCCCGTATATAATGAACACACAAAGCATATCGAAATTAACTATCACATTGTGCGTGATAAAATTACTTTAGTATTGATTCGCACTCTACATGTTCAATCTCAAAATCAGCTTGCTAACATTTTGACAAAACCTCTTCTTCGTCTTCTATTTCATCTATTATTGTCCAAGATGAATGTCCACAATATTTACCATTCATCTTGAGGGGGTGGTGTAACACATATAAGTTTTATATACGGTTGTATTAAACAGCTGTAATTCAGTTCAGAAACTATTATATAGTTATAAAGGTTAGAGAAATCGATTTTAGCTTAAGAGCAGTGAAGCTCATTTCTCACGTGTATAATATATCATTTCCATTTATGTATAAATACTTACTTCTTTGTAATAGCTAAACATAATTCTATATATAGAAATTCATTTTCTCATAGCTCTCTCTCATTTTTCCTCGCTGTAATCTATTTTTCTTCCATTCACTCTGTTTTTTGTTAGAGTTCACTCCCAAACAAGGTATTGGTATGCTTATTTTAGCTAAGCAGAGAATGTTCTCTATTGCCTTTCCTTTTTTTTGTTTTTTGGTATTATATGTCTCAAGATATTTTTTAAAGAAAACACAAAATGACAAAAATGAAGGCCACTTTAGTACGTACATCTAAAGGGTCCCAAACACAAGCAATCAAAGGATCTCAAAGCTTTCCAACAAGTCTTGCTTTTAATCTGTTACTAACTTGATCCATTTATTTATGATTTGCATATCTATTTTAGGAGATTGGATCAATAAATATTCTATCAGAATATATAAGAAGGTATTTGGCAACCCATAAAATTATTTCACTTAAAGCCTAAACTAAACCAATTAAAATTAAGTCAATTTTTTGGCTCATTTGTCTTATATAAAGTTTATCTAGACTTAAGTTATAATTAATTGTGAATAATATATAGTTTATCTTCTTTTCTTTTCTTTTTTCTTTTTTTAAATCTAGAATATATGCTAGTTTTTAATGCACACGTGTGCTATGTGTGTGCGGGTACACTATACATGATGTAAACCTTTTTTTTTTTTTTTCTAATTTATATGATGTAAACCTAACCATTAAAACCGATACTTAAAAATTGAAAAGAATCAAAACAACAATATTTCAAGAGCTTAAACTTATTAATTACATAGCTAATAATTAAAAACCAAAAGAAAAATAAAGTACACACATTTATATACATTTATGATTAATATCAATGTCTTTTTTTTTTACATTCGATATATATTAGAATTTTCTAAAATTTTTAAGGTATTCTACCGAATAAATTTCTTTAAAGATCAACAATTGGTTTGAAATTTAATGGTTGAGATTTTACTAGATCATCCGGTATCACTATATAAATTTCTTACAAATTTGATTGTAGGACTAAAAAAAAAAAATTGGACTATAGGAATTCCTCAATCACAGTTTTTAAAAATGTCATGTGTCTCTTAAATATATAAAAATGCATATTTTTTAATTAATACTATAAAAAAATATGTAAAAAGCGCATGATATTAAAAAAACATGTATTTCTCGTATACTAAATAATACATGTAACTTTTAAATAATAAATTAAAAAAAATTTATTCAAACCCAATTTGTAAAGAATTTGTGTTCAAACAAATTTATGGAAATAAGTATGCTAATTGCTAAGGTGATATCCGATGAGTTGTCAAAGTAATAATTACTAATAAGAGTTTAATATGAATAAATCCTAAGAAATCTTTCATGCTTTAAACTAATTACACTGCCATCCTTCTTACATCAATAATATCCTTCACTTTTTCTTTTTTAATTCATTTATGATCGTACATGAAAAAACAAGTTGAAATATGTACAAACATGCATGCCAAAATCTAATTTCTAATCATAATACGAGGGAAAAAAAAATTAAAACTTCTTTTGCAAGAAATTTACATTGGAAAACTCTACATTTAAAACTAGTTTTTGAATGAGCTCAACTAATGAATATAAAAGTATCAAATTCAAGATGATCATTTAAATGAAAAATTTTATCAAATTAAAAAAGAAAACTTACTCTAATGATAGAGGTTATTTTCAAATTAATTTTAAATTTTAAGGAAAAATGTTCCAAAGGCCCATGAGGTTTTACCTTTTATCTAATGGCTCCTTAAGGTGTTTAGGAATCGGTTCATAAGATTCACACTATTATCAAATAATTTGTTTTGCTCCCTTCAAGGGGGTGGTCGGCCACCTAAAGATGTGGTTAAAGTAGGATAACCACCTGCTAAAGAATAACCAACCACCTTACAACTATTTGAGAGAATTATCAGACATTCTAAAAATACAGTTAGAATAAGCTAACCACTCACAATGTAGTTGTCTCACCATGGCTTGAAGGATAGTGCAACCATCCTAAATGTTTAAGAATGGCTAACCACCCTCTCACCCCCAAGAAAGTAGTCAGCCACCTAATGAGAGTGGCTGGTATGGTCCGACCACCGTGGCTAACCACACCCCTTTAATAAAAAGATAGTCAACCACTCCACAATGGAATGACCAAGTGCCAACCACTTTAAAGGATGGTTTGACCATCTATTAATTCTTTTATTTTTTAATTTTGTAAATAAACTTTTTAAAAGCTTACTTGGCTATTTAGAACGTCCATTTTGAGCTGTCTAAATCTTTAGAATTGCAGCCCTGGTGATTCCATGGAGACCTAAATCTCTCCAACTGATTATAAAATTTTCAATTTCTTCTAGTTCCAGATTAAATGTACTACATCATACTGCCGGCCCTTCACAAAAGCATGATTCGCGATTGATTTTTTCACGTGCATTTTCCTCCCAAATCAATTTTCCACAGGTACTCAATTCATTTTCCTTCCTTCAAAGATAAGAAATCAAAGCTTCTAGAGATTTCCCTCACCCCCATTCGACAATATTTAACTCTTTTTTTTTTTTTTTTTTTCTTTAATCAAGTCAATCTTGTTATACAGTTGTCCATACTTGCCATTAAACCACTACCACCACTACAACGCCCATCACTGCGGAGGCGGCCATAACTACCAGCCATATCATCATCGCCACCATGATTCAACCCTCTCAAACTTGCACTTTTGCACCAGAGTATAGCAACCAAAATTTGGCTTACGTGCCATAAAAAAACTACATTATATGTACTGGATTTTTTTAAAAGAAAAATATAATATTAAATCAAGACCGTTAAAAATGCTAGCACATATACTGTATTAAAAATTTGAAAAAACTTCACTCGACCCTCATAATTTTTTTTTTTTTTCACTTTTGCAATTATCTGCTCAAAATTTAAAAATTCCAAGCTTAGTGTATCGAATGTTCGATTTTCTCAATCTCACCCATCTATTAAGATTTTTCGTTAAATTGACGGAAGCTTCAAAAATTCCCCAAAATACCACTTCTTTTTTTTGAAAAAAAGAAATTATTTAATCAAAATTATTTTATAATTTTATAATTTTTATAGGAATATAAAAGTCATATTACTTTTTAACCGTATGACTTAATCCCAAGCCTTAACAGAGAGTAAAATTGTAAAAAATTAAAAATTTAATAAACTGAATTAAGAGTTTTAAACTTTTTGAGAGTAATTGCAAGAGTAATTAAAGTTTAAGGGGTTAAAAGAGAAGTTATTTCCACCTAAGCCAAATCCATTGCTTCCAATGCCACCACCCTTTACAGACATAATGCTAATGAGATTTGACGTGGATGACGTAAAAAAAAAAAAACCAACGGAAATTTTCTATAGTTTTTTCCAACGGTTTAGATTTAATTCCAAATTTTCTATTGAAATTATATCTAAATCATTGAAAAAACTACAGAAAATCTCCAGGACTTTGGAATTGCATATTGAAATGAGGAAGTGGAATACAAAATAGAAATGAAGAAATCCTTAGGAAAACACTAATCTAGGCTCAAGCATGTCAATATTCTATCGTCCTGATATCTCACAATATACCTAAAGTTAATAAGTACACTCTCATCCCCTCAATATATATAGATATATATATTTCTCTTACAGATCCTGCTCTCATTTTCTGTCTTATTAAGACCCATCATTGCCACTAGCTCCACTACTTCCTCCCTTCCTGCTTGCTGTTGTGTTCTTCAATAGCTGCAAATCAAATTGATAAAATGCAAATATTTAGATGTCATGCAACGGGCAATTTGGGATACAGAGAGTTCACAGTCTCAACTCTTTCAACAATTCATGAGACTTTATCTACCAACACCAGAAGAAACTTTTGTCAATGAAATGACAACAGTAAACTGCAAATCATGGATATAACCCCTGGTCATTCCCCTGAACTACCCCATCCCATTTTGAGAAGCATTAACCACCTCATCTTCAGAAAGGATATGGTTGGATAAAGTCATGTGGTCGGACAGGGATAGAACCAAAAAAAAAAAATACTGTTCATCTGTTACATGTGCCCCTTTCCTAAACTTATACAGCAACCAAAGCATATATGAAATATCACAAACGTTATATCCCCATCCTAAAGGAAAAGAATAATTAAAAACACCTGTCATGGAGTTGTGGTCATGTTGACCCTTATCCACCCAATTACCTCATCATCGAAAACAAGATCATGAGCATTCTAATAATTGATGAGAAATGATAAAACTAAAGATCTAACTACCATCACCATCACCAAACTTTTTCCTTTTTCTTTTTGGGGGGATCATGGCCCTAACAAATCAAAAACTATGATTACCCACGTATTCATTTCCCAAATGATCCATGCACACAAAAACTTCAACTTTGGGAAAAAAAATTAATTAAATGATTAGATCAACCATTTTTTTATCGGCTTAAATAATTAATTTATGGTTTCAGAAGAAATGTTTGAGTTCAATTCTTATTTTTGTTCATTCACCTCCCATTTTAATTTTAATTATTAGACTTCCCTGGTTAAAAAAGACTTTGAGCACTAGAAGGGTGTGTAAGAATATTAATTAAATGATTATGTCAATCATTTTCTATCTACTTAAACTTCCGGAATAAGCTGTCATATCAACTTCTTCTCCCCAATTCACCCTCCAAAACTATATTTCAGTTACTAGGCATGTAAGATTAGGTTGGGAATAACAATACTTAAATTTGGTGCATGCATCAGTAAACCAAAAAAAAAACCAAGAGATCTAGAATACAGACAATGGCCTTTCAAAGAAACAATTATATATGTCAATATCATGATAATGATGCGACTATTGTATGGTATGGTTGGTGATGAAGTACATACGTTTCTAAGCATCTGATTCTCATTCTGCAAAGTGGAGAGCCTCTCTTCAAGCTCAGAGTTCTTCTTCTCCAACTCTTTCACCCTCGTTTCCAAGTCACTCAAGTATGCCTTCTTCCTCTCCCTTGCTTGCTGTGCTGACACTCTATTCCTCAGCAACCTTTTTTCCCCCCAATAATCGCAGCCCCCACCAAAATACACAATATCACCAAAATGCCACTGGCCCCCACAAAGAAAACGGATAGCTAGAAAAGGGCAGAACGGTAATAAAATCAATACCTCTTCAGCCGCTTGCTTTCTTTGTCAGCTGGACTTCTGCCTCTCTTCTTCTGACCTTCCCCTGAAGCTTGCACCCGGTCTGGACCGGCCACTGAACCGGTGTGTCGGCCCGAGGCTGAGGTTCCTGCAGATTCACCGCCTATCTCCGGAACCCTCCTGATCTCCTCATCACTCTCAAGGCCTGGAATATTTGAGAAAGAAATTTAAACGTATTCTAATTATATTTACTAAAAAAAAATGCAACAGGTGGGTGAAACATTAGACTCGAGGATTTCTCGGTAATAGTGAGATACCCAGTTGAGAAAACCTCGATTTGTACAAAACCCAGATGGGAAATTTTGATTTTCATTGGCAGCATGAAGCTAGCCAATAATACATGGGAAGGAAAAAGAAAAAAATTAACATTTCACAAAACCAAGATTCGAAATTGGAAATTGGAAATTGGAAATTGGAAATCTTTTCGAAATCAGAAAGAGAAAGATAAAATCAAACAGGCACACCATTTTTTTTTTTTTGGATGAATAAACAACGGGCACACCAAATTAGGATAACCTGTTCAACCAAACAGAAATGAGTAAGAGAATTCGACCTTCTTTGATTTCATGTTGAAGAGCTGAGCTCGAAGATCTTTCACTGCTTGAAGGCAAAGAACTCGCCGCAATAGAACTTGTTGCCTGCTCTTGCATTGCGTCTACAACTAGACGAAACACAGAGGGAGAGAGAGACAGAGAGAGAGAGCGAATTTTCTCAGACTTTTGGAGAGAGAAAAGAGCGGGACATTAATGTTACGGCACGTAAATCATACGGAGTGTTTTCAGAGAGATCGTAGCCATTAGATCTGTCTCGATCTGACGGATATGACAATGAAATCGTGGAGAGATGTAAGCCATGAGGAGTGGCAATAATCAAAGGTTTGTGGAAGAGAGTCGTGGAAGTTCCCAGAGCATCAGATTAGGGATGGATCCGACGGATGGGACAGAAGTTGGAAGCAGGATACATCGAATTGGGACCACGTATGGGCTGGCTGAGGCCTGAGGTTGCCTCGGTATTTCTCGATTTTTGCGAAAGCGTATGCATTTAAGCTTTAAGAAATCAACATGAATCTCCTTCATTGCGGTTTCTGCACGTGCGTTTTGCTAGTTGGTCCTTCTAAAACCTTGGAAAAATAATAACAAAAAATAGACAGTTTTTCTCTCAATTAAATTGAAGGAATTAAATTTTGCACCTAATTTATTTTCAGAACATGTAATTTTACATGTAATTTTTAATAAAATATATAAATCTCGTATGCATTTTTTATTCTCTACACTTTGTAGCAATAGTTTGTCCTTTAAAAGAATTTGTCAAAGTGATTAACTCAATATTCGGGGGATAATTGTATGATATTGTAGGGTGAATCTTAAGTTAACTTTTTGTGGAGTAGTACAATCTGAATATGACATATGGTAGGGCATGAAAATAAAAAATTGTACGTTAGACTTCTGAAAAAATATGGGGCATTTTGTCTTTGTCAGCTTGACAACTTAGCAACCCCACAAATATCATGTGAGACACATAGTTTTTTTATTTTTTTATTTTTAAAAAAATTCCCTTCAATTTTTTTAACCATGGTGGTAGTTTTGGATCATCTCTATTTGAAGTGAAATGAAAATGATTCATTTTTATAAATATAATGGTGAATATATTGTTACGTTATTTAAAATTATATATATGTAAAAAAAAAAAAAATCTAAACCATGATATCAATCTTCTTTATTTTCAAATTCTTATGAATACTAGGTACATACAAACTGTCTTAATCGTCAAATTTTGCCATATGAAAAGTTGAAAGCTCAGCCATCATTGATTGAATTCAAGGAAAAAGGGACAAGTTGCAAATTTGGACCCGTTGCAAGTAGGGTGCAATAAATTTTATGGCCCTTCATTTACCAGACCGTGTCAGTACATACAGGGAAAAAAAAAGTGGAATTGGTGACTTATAGGTTGCCAAAGGTAATTTGAAAATAACTCAACCATCCCTTGTTCAAAAGAATAGTTTAGTCACCCTTTATGACTTGTTTTGGGGTGGCTGAACCACCCATTTCACTTTTTTTTCTTTGTTTTATTGGACTGGATCCAACCAAATTCACGTGACAAAACCTTAAGCCTACTTACTTCAAGAGTTGCGTGTTTATAATTCTTTTACAATTTTTGACATATGTCAATATGTGATTGATGACTAATGTGTATCCATCCAGGTACCAACATGTATCAAAAGTTATTAAGGAATTATAAATTATTTGTACGTGTGTAGCATTACTACACTCAATGCCGAGAACACTATTCAATGGAGTCGAGAAAAAGTGCCATTAATCTTGTTACATACTTCTACAGAGTCTTTTAACGGGAACTATACAGATTCAGGAACAGAAGTTACAGACCGTTGATATGGAAGACGATTGTCATGAACTCCCTCTTCAGCGCGTTTGTCTTCAAACCATTTTACAACTCTTTTGCGGGGCAAGTTCGTCACATGCACAATGCTGCCAATCATAGTGTTCTGCATTGTTTTTCAATGTATGGAGAGTGTAAGAAGTTAAAACTCTAGTTCTTTAGAGGAGCAAATACACAAGAATCACGCTCTTCTGAAGAAATCAGTATCTTAGTTACCACAATGAGTTTAACAGAGTGTAAGAAGATAAAATTCAAGCTCTTTAGAGGAGCAAATGCCCATAAAACATGCTCTTCTGAAGAGATCAGTATCAAGGACGCACGATTGTAGAAAAAAGTAAAAAGATTATCTGACTCAACGCAGAATGACTTCTAAATTAGGAATTTTGGCATGTCCCACAAAACATACATATGTATAGATAATAGTGATTAGGCCTAAACATATTTTGACTTAGACTGCCCAGTGCCTTCTAACTTTCTAATAAAACTGCCCTACCAGCATCTTTGATGAAATAATGAACCTTGAAATTGATTTTTTCACCAATCGGTAAGTTATGCATGCACTTGGTGGATTTTGAATCCATGATCTCAGCCTTTACCTCATTCTTATGGAAAGAGGAAGTACCATTGGATTGGAACTAAATCTCTCTGGCAACAATCCTGAAGGTTAAGTATAACTAAATCAAGATATTGGTAAGAGTCTAATCATTGATCCAAAAGCCTAAAGACTATTGGATACTAATTTGATTAAACTCTTAACCTGTAGGATCGTAACATTTCATCACACTTATGAATTCAATGACCATGATGGCCCACTATATCGACATTGAATCAATGATAATACTTTTTCTTTTAGCAGTTCTACTCACCTATCAGTATTTAATGACTTAACACTATGCCCATACATAAGTAATGATACATATCAACCACATGTCTATTAAAATTGATGTGATTTTTAAAATCATCATCAGATCAAAAAGTAATAATGATCTATTATAAATCTAATAGTGATTATAAAAGTCACATCAATTTTGGTGAACACAAAGTAGACATGGGGATTGACATATATAATTACTCGCTCATACATAATACCAAGATATTTTAATCCAACCTATAGGTCACTCTCTCCCTTACTCGAACCCGTGATATAGTGCATACTCTAATACCAAATGTTAGATACTTAAACAATATGTCAAAAGCTCCAAAGTTGATGGAACGCGAAAGTTAGGCTCTTAAACCTATCCCATACTAAGCTAGCACCCATACCCCAAATTGGGCCCCACCAAAAGCATAACAAAATCAGCCCATTCAGCCTTTTTCTTCAGTTAATAATAAATATTTGCTACCTATTGGTTATGAATAACAAAATTCTCCCAACATGCAACTTGCAATATTTATGCAACGGAATAGAGAAAGATTACTTACAGTAGGGCGCTTTGTTCTTCCATAAACTCTTTCAAGGGTTTCAACTTGCACTTTTTTCAGTCTCTTTAGAGCAGACCATCTATGTTGCTTGACATGAACAGGCTCTTGCACCTTGGTCCTAGGTTCTGCAGCATCCACACTTGTCTCGCTATGATTACTTTCCACGGGTTTGGTTTCAGCCACCGATACTGATACTGTTGACGCAGGTACATCAGGTAAAGCAGCACTCAGCATTAGAAGATTTGGAGGGGGGTCACGGAGCAATTCAAGAACAACAGCCCTATCAAGACAAAGCTCAGCAGCAAGAGTTTTGATCTGCAACAAGAGGAAAGTAGGGGATCAAAACAAGAAATGCTTAGTAGTTAGTATAGGGACATGTCAAACCAATTATTAGCCCCCAAGATGATTAAGTATAAACAAAACTAATGCGGAAAAAACAAAGGCTCTTCAAGAAACTCAGAAGATCAGCCAAGTTGGTTGTTCAGAGAGTCCATCCTAGCAAAAAACACTTCACTGCGATTTTGCTTGCGATTTTAGCTACGAAAAGGCAGTCACTAGAAAAGTATTTGACATGCTGTAAACTTGTTTACTTTACAAAATTCTGGCAGCTGGTTGAAATGGTTGAGCGTAGCCAGATAAATTTCTATTTCCAAGCACCCCACTAATTCATTTAAATGGATATTTGGAAGAGTACAAGTGACATGGAGCAAAGCCCAAGGTCACAAAGAAGCCACTTGACAAGTTCCCACATGTGATATGATGATTCCCAAAACAAGTATTCCCATTTACTCTTTGATCAAATATTCAAAATCATGCATACTTAGGTACAGATATAGGTAGCGGAAATGCTTATTCGGACAACATGTTTGGCATCATTCTGCCTGTTTTTGCAAAAACCAGACAGAATAACACAGATCAAATTCAGATACCTACTCAGATCAATATTTCTGTGAATAACATAGATCAAATTCAGATACCTACACTAGTTTTACGGCGGCCAGCTCTTAAAGCTGAAGCCAATCTTCGAAGTTGCCAATTTCTAAGCTTCACTGGCCTTTCTTCTTCTTCTTCTTCTTCGTCATCGTCGTTTTCTTCAGCATCATTATCACTCTCAGTATCGTCTGCAACTGAGTTCAACATTCCCATGTCAACATCTCCCAGTGCCTCTGCTAACTCTTGCTCAAGCCTGGCAAGGTCTTCTTCACTTATCTCCTCATCACCGTCATCCAGGGAGGGGTCATCATTTTTCAAATCTTCTTCCAGTTGACTAAAGAGTGCCTCAAAGGCATCCTCATCTAGATCATCCTCGCCCTTAGCATCGTTACGAGGCAAACTTTTCTGGAAAAAAAAAAAACAATTAGAACAATACATTACACACCATAAGAACTACGAATTTCCAACAGCAAAATGATAGCTTTTGTCGAATTGAACTGCATAAATAATTGAAGTTCTTGGAATAAGAAAAATGTGATTAAGTGTTAGTGTGTAATTGCGTGTCAACCAAAATTCCAGATTGGTTAACGAAAAATGAAAAGGACTTGGAAAGCAACAACCTAAACAAAGCTAAAGAGTATAAGAAAATCTTTTTTTTTGTTTTTTTGTTTTGTTTTGTTTTTTTCTAAACGGCCGAGGAAAGCGACCAACTATAGCTACTCTATCTGAGTATGACTATGGTAGCACCAGGCTGCTAGAATTGCTTAGGAGGAGCTAGACAGCGGGAACCACATGCACTTTCTCAAAATCAATTGAGTTATAACTTGACCGAACCTACCAAAGCATCAATGGATCCCAAGGTGACTAATACTATTCACACTTGTGGGAGGATTTCCACTATGGGTTTCAAATTATCACCCTAGTACATGCTATGGGTTTCAAATTATCACCCTAGTACATGCCTAACTCTATGGAATTCCCATAAGGCCACTGAACTACCGCCACCGGCAGTGTATAAGAAAATTAACTTGATGATAACTATCGCAACCTTATACAGTTTATATCACGAATTTATACGACCTGGTGAATAAATTTCAACATACAGTTTATTTAATTGGGAAGCACCACTTGAATCCACGACCTTACGGGGATAGAAATGCTATTTGATAATTTCAACTGGGGCTTATTAATTAATTAGGGAATTAATTTTGACTGTTAACTTCAGGCAATATTAAGTAGACGCCAGAAAAAAAGTTAAAGCCGAGCAAAAAAAATGGAAATAATTAAATAAAGCTAAGTTTTCTCTGGAACCAAACAAGCTGAAACTAATACCTTTCCCTTCTTTTTCTTCGAAGAAGAAGACCCGGTGGTTGAAGAGCTGGGGTTTCGACGGCGAGAGAGAGCGAGAACGGAGCGGGAGGGAGTGTGACGTGGCAGAAAAAGACGGGTGGGGCCGGGTTGGCCCACGAAGAGGCGGTGGCGGAGAGAGGATGATAAGCATTGAACCGCCATGGACGTGTGAATCGACGGAGCAAACGCCATTGCTTTTTTTCTTTTGAATCCAGAGCGAAGCGAAGTGAAGTGTTTAACCGCTTGTATAATCTCCTTGGACACGAGTCGTTTCTGTCTAATTGGCTGCAAAACGCAGAGTTTTGTTTCTCCCTCTCGTGTCTTGCCCTTAGAGGTCCGTTGGGCACATAAGGCCCATTGGGCCAATATGATATGATTAACCAAGTGTGTAGGAACTTAGAGCATTAGCAGCAGCTTCCCTTAAGCTTTTCTTTAATGTAGGGAACAAAACCATTTTTTAGTTCCCTAGTTAAATGCACTCCACAACAGCTTCCCTTCATCTTTTCCTACATGAATTAAATACTATTTAAATTAAATGCTAGAAGAAAGAGAGAAGAAAGAGAAATCATTTAAATATTGTTTTAAACAAATGGTAGAGGAGATAGAAAGTTTTTTATATTTTAATAATGCTAAGGGAACCACTTTTGGTTCCCTAGATGAAGGGAATCAAAAGTAGTTCCTTTGGTGTTTCTATAGTTTAGGGAACACTTAGGGAAGCTGCTGCATTGACTTTTTTGTGTTTTTTTAACAGTTTTCCCTACACTAGGGAAGGGAATGGAGTTTAAGGGAAGCTGCTGCTAATGCTCTTAGAAGAAGAGTGGGAGGAAAATCGGTTGTTTTTTTTTTTTTTAAAAGAATAGAGTGGCTGTTTTATATTTGATTAATACTTTATACTACACTTTTATCTTATTTTTATTTTATTTTGTTTATGTTTTATTGTCAATATCATTATTATTATTATTATTATTAACAATAACTAATTAGCGGTGCCACATAAAAAAAAAAAGTGATTTCTAACATTTATCTAAATAATAAAAGACAATAATATAATTTAACGATTTTAAATTTGTTAGCTTTAACATAACATTTTAACAAATGGTTCAATTCATCGTAAATTTATTGTGTTTAAGGGATAAAGTGCTCAAATTGAAAGTTTAAGAATCAAAATGACACTCACATCGAAATGTAAGGATGATATTTTTTTTTTTGTTAAAAAAAACAAAAATCAATGGAATATTGATGTGTTCTAAATATTTCAATATGATCCAATCCTAATGCCCATTTTTTTACTGTCCATAAGCATACACGGAAATGTTTTATGGGTTTTCAATTTTTTATGTTAGGAAAAAAAAAGCTTATTAATTGGATTCTTTTTTATTTTACTTGATTTGATTTGATTTAATTTGATTCTTTGCTGCTTCACAGATTCCAAGACAAATTTTTTTTTTTTGAAATTATGTTCGAATAGTTTTTAAAAAAATGTTTGAGTATGTGAATATAATTGGAAAAGGTAAAATAAAAAATTTTAATTATAATTTAAAAAAAAAATGAAGGAAAAAAAATGTGGGGTGGTTTCGAACCATCCCATTTTTTTTTCAGTTTTTTTTTTAAAAAATATAAATATGATTTTTTTTTTATTAGTTGAGTTAAATAAATTTGAGTTGTTGACTTTTAAAAATGATTGAGTTAAATGGAATTAGGTGAGTTAAATTAGCTTTCCAAACAGGCCATGAAAATCCAAATCAAACAGACTAATTAAGGTTCAATTGGTTTGATTCATTTCTCTACTTAGTTATGAACTCAACAATTTAGGCTTTATATTTTTGGCATAAAATGATTTTTGAAAAATAATTTTTGCATTTTTTCGTGCTTGATGTAACGGAAAATAATAGTCAAATTGAAAATTCGGTTTGACCAGAAGAGCTTCTTTAATTTCCGTAAAATGGTTTCCCTTTTTTAGAACCATAAACATTTTTTGAATTTGATATTCTTCTCAAATTGTTGGACATCCACTAAACCATCAATAGAGTTTCAGCCCATTGTTGAAGTTTGCCATAGATTGTCAGAAGTTGCTGGCCGTTTTCTGCCATCTCTTATTTTATGTATAAGTCAAACACCGAAAATATTTTCTTGAAAATCATTTTTTCTAAAAAATAAGTTCGTTGAAAATATTTTTTTGATGAAAAACATTTTACATGGAAACAAATGGAATCTTAGTTTGTTTTCTTAAAGAATAAATTTTTCATTATACTAAGTTGAATAATTTTTTTTTATTCAATTTAGTCTATTGAATTGATATATGTTCAAAACATATGTGATTTTTACAAACGTTTAAACTGTGTTCTATTAAAAGTGCATGTGATAATTAAAAATATATATGAGTACTACATGCATTTTGAACACATGTTAATTTAATAGACATAATTAAAATAAATTCCTCAAACCTAATTTAGAAGAAAACTTTATCTATTCTTAAATTAAGGGTAGAATAATGCTAATTTTCACACCGACTGATGTGACATATTTTAAGTGGCTTTACTTTTTTTTTTGAAAGGAAGATGCTACAGATCCATCTTTTGTTCATCTATTATCCACTTCCATAAAAGAGTTGGGGTAAGAGAATAAAAACAATCATTTTTTTTTTAAGTAACTGATATGAGAAGACACTTAAAATATATCATATCAACCAGTATGAAATAAATATAATAAATGAGTTTGAAAAATAATATTACTCTCAATGGTCTTGATCCAGGTTTTTTTTTTTTATTATTTATTTATTTAAAGGTCTAATATATTAAATAAACATATATCCTAACATCACACATGCATGATGCATGCAATATAAAATAAGAGATGCCCCAGGTCTTAATCTATCTATAAAAAATATATATTTTCAAACATTCTCTAAGCTTCGAAAAAAAAAAAAAAAAATTTCCTTGTGTTTTCTTATGCTTGTCTCCCCTTGTTAATGCAATTAAATTAAGCCTTTGGGGTCACTGATTTGGTAGCAGCTGCGTCAAGAAGCACCAGAGGCCTCTCTCTCCGATCTCTCGCAATAATGGCAACTTCTTCTTCTTCATCATCAACAGCAAAGAGACTGGCGAGCAATCTCTCTTCGATAGCATCGCGGATCTACTTCTTCCTAATCATCCTTCAGATCCCTCTTTTCAGGTACAAGTTTTTCAAACTCTTTTATCACATCCTCCGCCCCCACAAACCCAATTCAATGATAATTCATTACTCTTCCATTTTTGTTTTTGTATTCGATATGCTATTAAATGGCAACCCAGAAGAAAGAAATGCAAAAAAGATATGCTGTCAAATGGGCGCTTAAATTTGCATATAAATCTTGATCTTATCTATTAGTATCGTGGTTGATATAGAAAAAGAACTATACAGTTCAAAAGTGATCCAGGGTTCTTGTTGAGTTCTCCTCAAACTGTAATTACTCAACCTGTTTGCGATAGGAAATTAGTTAGTTTTGCTGGTTTTCATGTTTTAGCACCTGGGTAGTTGTTGCTAGGAAATTTCGTTATCGCCCCAGAAAGAAAAAGGCAGGTTCATTATCACGGATGGCGATGGGCGGGTTAAAAGGGTTACTTGTGCCATCCTCGCTCTTAATGGGGCGGGATGGAGGTCACTTAATGGGTATGTGGTGGATATGAGGGTTTTCACTATAACCTGTCTTGGGGTATGAAGCGAGGACAGATTTAGGTTGCCTCGTCCCACCCCATCATTAATATATTTACAATTTTTTCCTTTGATTAGTATGTGACTGTTTCTTATAGCTTTTTGAGAAAGTGAATTTGGTAAAATTATGGACAAATGTGTGTTTTGGAAAAGCATCTCCCTCCCCACTTTTCCAAAATGCGCTTTTGAATCTAAAATTTTGCAAAATTCACATTTTGAACTTAGCTACCAGATGCTTGGTTTCCATGTTCTTGTTTTACCACGTGTTTTTGCCCTCGAAAAGCTGCGCCAAACAGGCATTATAAATCTTCCTAAGACTATGCAATAGTTGTTAATCCAATTCTCCATCATTTGTTTCTCTACCCCTCATGCTCATTGTCAGCCATCATCTTTTTTCCTCTCTCTTTTATCTTATTTCCTTCTTGAAGTTGCTACGCATTGGTTGCTTTAGAGTTTACTTTTCTTCTTGGAATTGCTTGGTTTTATAGGTTAATGGGTAGGTTGGATTGGGGGTGGGTATTGAAAATTTTAATATGGGGCGATGAGGGGGATTAATATGTTGCCCCATTTCTGTGTATGGGACATATGGGGAGAGGCTTAAACTCGTGGGGGGAGGGATGGAGTGGAAAACTCCACCCCACTGCATCCTTATTCATTATGTTGTATATTGATATTTGTATTGAATCTGTAATAGTGTTATGCAGTTGTGTAAAATTCCTTTTCCAGTTTTCTGTTGGTTGGGGAAGTTGTTATGAACTAGGATGTTGGTATCCTTTCAGCAACAATTGTGTTAAGAGTCATTCCATTTTGTAGTTAATATAATGTAAAGAAGTTGTATGGGCGTATACTAAGTCCCACATTAGTTGTGTAGTGGGTGGAATGGGGTTATGTAAGCGAGTACACAAGTTCAAATTGTGACTAATCCTTTTGGGAATCTCATTGATGTAATTAGGATGTCCCTACATTGTGACAAAATGGTATCAAAGCCCACCTAATAACTTATGTGGCGTAGGGACATTGTCATACAACGTGATTTGTGACAAGGAATTCAAGGATTTGAGAGGAGGAGCTTTTTCCCCTGTCACTCCTCTAGATTGGGCTCTATTTAGTGTTGAGAGTATTTGTTTTGTGGTGGGAGTTTCGTGTGAGGGGAATAAAGATCAATGGCTCTCCTAACAGCCATTGAAGAGGATTATACTTGGGAGGTTGAGGGTGCTTGCTCTAATCCTAGAGGTAGAAAGGAGCTACTGAACCTAGAATGCTCCATAAACTATAATATTATAGGCGTGTCCTCTATGCGTGGGAAAGGTAAGGCTCACGTTTTTAGCGTTGAGTGCTTCGTGTGGGTTTCAGGTTTGAGGGCTGTTGGTATTTGTGAGTTTTGGGTTTGAGAGGTTTTGGTGTTTAGTGGATTTTTCTTGGGTAGGTTTTGTTTGGTTTGGGTTGTTTGGGTTTTTCTTGTACTCGCTTTAGTTGGGTGCTTCTTGTTGTATACTGTCTGTGTACTTAGGGGCGTCTTACGCTTTTAATATATTTTCTCGTTACTTATCAAAAAAAAAAAAAAAAAGAAAAGAAAAAAAGAAAGATAGTGATACCTTGGATTGTGTGGATTGTGAAGCCATTGCATGATCAGGTGCTAATTGGATATGCATTTAGCGGAAACGGGTTATATAAGTGATTATAAAAAGTTCTAATTGTGACTACTCATTTTGGTATATTGCAAAAATGTGGTTAGTGCGTCCCTAGGTTGTGACAAAATTTCTTAGACCCAACCTAGTAAAGCCAAATGGCACAAAGATATTGCAGCGCAATGTGGGCCATGATCAGGATGCTGAGATTTGAGTTGGAAAGATTATGAATACTTTGGAGCGTGTGGATTGTGAAATTGTTGCATGGACATATGGGAAAGTTCTACATTGGGTGTGTACTAGGTAGAATTGGGCTATATAAGTGATTTCAAGGAAGTCTGATATGGTTGGAAAAATTTTTCTTTGACTGTCCATCCAACTGAATTTGTTATCCAGAAGGTGAAGTATTTTCCCCACTTCAATTTTATCACTAGATAAGAAAGTAATGTTCTTATCATTGCAGAAAAATGCCACCATTGATCTGCTGCTAGGGCTTGAAAAATCACTTGTTAGTCATTCTTCATTCAATATCTTCAATAAACCAATCTTCATGATTAATGAGAATTGTCAGTTTCGGGATTCCTTCATGGAGATTGATGTTTTGACGGCTGGGAGTTAAGATCTTTTTGATCTTGATTCCTTGTTCTTCAAGGTTTTCTTGAATCATTTGAAGAACATCATGAGCAAGTAAACATTTTGCCTTTTCAAACAAAAAGATTCTTCTTGCCTTTTGAAGTTCTGGATCTAAAATCTCATCGTCCAGTAGATCAATTATACAAAGAAAATTATTTAGTTTAGGAAATTTTCAGTATTGAACTCATTATTCCCCAAGTTCCAAACTCTTGTGGATCTAAAGGTTCTTCTATTTTTCTTTTTCTTGAAGAGGGTGTTTTTTTTCTTCTTTTTCACTTTCACTTTCATTTTCACTTTCACTTACTACATTTGCTGTGTGTGAGGAATTGGAAGATTGATTATCTTCTTCATCATCAGAGGCAAACAAAGTATATATACAGGAAAAGATAAACCATCTTCTAGTGGAATAAAAGAAGAAAACACTTCTTTTCCTAATCCTTCATATCAAAGAAGAGATGAGCTAAATAAACAACCAGTTGCTCACACTGGAACTTATCTTGATCTTACAAATATTCATTTTAAAGAACAGATGAAAGTAATTGATGATTGGGCACAATCTTTGTCTATTATAGTAAGCAACTATAAAAATACTTGGACAAAAGAAAAATTACTTGATTATCTTGCAACAACACTTCAAGGAGACACCTTGCAGTGGTTAAAACAATGGGAGAAATCAGAAGAAGGTAAGCAACAGAAAACTGCTTTGCTTTCTAATTTCCTAAATTTAGCAGATGTTTTGAGACAATTTGCTAATATAATTAAAGAACAATTTTGTGGTTATACTGGAGAACCAACCCTTCAAGACGACACTAAGTTTATGCTATCCAAGCTAGAATTATGCAATATCACTTTTTGGTAAACCCGCCAAAAAATGAGTATTGGTTGGAACAGTTCTTTAACAAACTCCCAAGCCCATGTGATGAAATGTGTAGAAAAAACTACCCAGAATTTCTTAAGAAAATAGATAAAACAGACAATCTAGGACAAATAATAAACTTTGTTCTGAGACAGATAACAGACAGCGCTCCCAGAGTGCTGTTGTGTGGAAAATGGTGCTGTATTGTCTTATGTGGTGTTTGTGGAGGGAACGTAATGACAAAAACTTCAAAGACCAAGAAAGAACTTTAGAGGAGCTTAAGGCTTTTTTCTTGTATACTTTATTTACTTGGACATCCGCTTATCTTGCTCCTTTAAGGATTAGCTTTAATGAGTTTCTTGTACACTTTTCTTCCCCTATTTAGGCGGTCCTTTGTATACTTCTTGTGTACCAGGGCTGCGCTTTTGCGCTTTTACGCTTTTAATATATATTTCCTCTTACCTATATAAAAAAAAAGATAATAGACCAGTGTTTGTTAGTCAAAGCTAAAAAACAGGTAAAAAACCAAATTAGTAACTCTCGTTATGGCCAAAAATGTTGTGACAAGATTTTAAAAGAATCTTGGAAAATAGGTTGGGGCTTTCCAAAAAAGAAATCACATAAGAAGAAATAGTTTAAATGGAAACCGTGGAAAAAATCAAAGAAATATTTTTTACCAAAGAAAAAATATATTAGAAAAAGGACTAAGAATTACACTAACAAAAGAAAAACTTGTAAGTGATTTGTATGTAACGAAGAAGGTCATTATGCTCCTCAATGTCCTAAAAGAGGGAAGGGAGAAGTGGTAAAAAGTGCTCAAATCTATGATTTCCAATCAGGGAATGAAGAAATTATTTTCTCTCCTAGTCAAGGGAAGAAAAGATACATGTATGTCTTAGGAAACTTTGACTTCCTTGGATATAAGCCATATAGTCTTAGTGTCCTTATAGATACTGGAGCAACATTCTGTGGTTGCAGGTGGCTTCAATCTGTAGTTGCAGGTGGAATGCACTTCCTTCTGAAAAATGGATGCTAATGAAAAGTCCTATTGCCGTCAAAGGAATTGATGGTAAAGAAACAAAATAGAGTATAAAGCAAAAAATATTGCCATTTGGATGAGTGGTAATAAATCCATCATACCAAAAATACTATGTTTTCCAAATATGCATGGTGATTTTTTGCTAGGTAAGAATTTCATACATTATTATTTGCCTGTGCAAATTCATCAAAAATTTATTGTATTAACCCTCAAAAAAGAGTTGGTTAATATTCCACTACTTGAAAAACACAAGTATAATTGCACATCAGACTTCGCACCAATAAAGCGTGGTGAGTTGTGTATTCAAACAGTAAATATTTTAGATTCATCTCATTGGATCTATAATATTCTTGGAGAAAATTTTAGAGAAGACCCTTTAAAAGTATGGTCAAAGAACCCTCGCTTATGTGGTTTAAAACTAAAAGATCCTAATGTTATAATTAGAGTCAAACCCATGATCTATACTAAACAAGATATAGATGTTGATAATAAATTAATTTGGCTTAATGTTAAACCAAACTACTCCATTAACAAGATTAGATTGAACTAATTATTGCTTTAAGGGGCTTGTTAAACCTTTTGTCTAAGACCACTGCTAATATGGGAGTATCTATTCCTTTTCTAAAAAATGCCGTAATTTCTATTTGGATTAAGCCAATATGGATATACCTAACTTCAGGATATTTCTTTTTCCATCTAGCTACTTTGGCTTTATCAAATAAAGTAAGATCTATCTTACCTTCACTTGATAATTTTGCTGTAGTGTTTCCACCTAATTGTTCAAAAACTCTTGAACTTTGACAATTTATAGATTTCTTCTTTCTTTATATATTGTTTTTTTTTTTTAATTCTTCAATCTGTTCATCAGTGAAGCTTATTTCTTCTCAATAACATCTAATCCTTCCAATCTATTAGTCTAGGACTAATTTCTGTATCAAAGGGTCTAGGGGAGATAAAGTTGCTACAAATCAAAGAGAAAAAAGAAAAAGAAGATAGATTTAGGATTCACTCCTAGTTTTCCTAAGTATCACATCTAGAATTTCCTTGGCATCGCACCTTGAATTGGGGTTGCATTATACAAACCTCAAACAAAGCTTTGTAGCTTCTGAAATTTTAGCAACACGCCTTTTTTATTCGATAAAAAATATTATATACATATAAATAGACGATTAATAGGACTCTGACTTAATAGGCTTTGACTAATAATCTTAAACTAAATAACATATAAAACTTAATTAGGTATGAAGCGCATAACAGTGAACCATTCCATAAGTACAGCCCATCTCTATAAATTATAAAAATCAAAGAAATACACTGATTCTCAAATTTAAATAAGATTAAATTAAAATAAAACCATCTCTTTTGTTGCCCACAACATTATGTCTATCAAAGTACACTGCAATACAGTGTAACACTGTGTTTGATGCCATTTTATCTTATCATTCCAACTTTTCTATCAAAGTACACTGCAATACAGTGCAACACTGTGTTTGATACCATTTATCTTGTCATTCCAACTTTTCCCTGGACATTATTTCAAAAACACTTCTCCCTAACAGCAATGTGAGAAAACTCGCCAATTTTCCACTAGCAGGCGAGTCACCACCACCATGTTTAACTAGAAAACAAGATTGCAGTGTTTCAGGCAGCTGACTGCTGAGGATATTTTGGGACACCTCTGATGCTATGGGCTTCCACAGCAGTGAAGCCTAAATATTATTAAAATTGCTTTCTCCTGGAGTATCCTAAATCTATAATGGCCTTTTCATTTCATGTTATCCCAATAACTTCTATGTGCATTTTCTAGAAGATATTTCAATGTATTGAGTTTTCTGTCGGTTCCAATGCCCTTTCTTTATTGAAATCTGCAAAGGTACACCTACTAAAGACATTTCTTCTTATCCCATGGTTGTGTTGATTTGTAAATACATCAATTTTCTGAAGATAATCTAGTAGTTTATTGCGGCATTTAAGTAAGGTATTTGTATTTTTACTTTGACAGGGTCCCGTGCAGATCTGGTATGTGTACAACACCATTACATGTAACATCCTCCCAATTGATTGCAAGTGAGATCTTTCCTGTTGCTGTTGTGAAGACCCTTTTGTACCCTGGTGCTGCTGCAAATGGCCTTGTTAAGAACTTGACTTTTCCAAGCTGGGATAACCTGTTAGACATCTATAACTTGACCAGTGTGAAGGAAGCTCCTGCAGTAACTGATCTCCAACGCTTAGAGGTTCTGTTTAATAACTGATCACTGCCCTTTTTAATTATTTTAATGCATATTCAGATTGTTTGAGGAAGTCTACAGATCTATAGGGGGGATGGAGGCACCTAATATCGTATTAATGGTCCCTCAATTAATGTCTTTTGCTAGGTCTAAAAAAGCCATCAATTTGACAATAGACTCTAGATATTTTAGTTGATCATGAATTATTTTCTGTTTGGTGTGCTTTATTCCCCATGTCCACCCTGTTAATGGTCTACAGGTCATTGATATAACGATTCCACATCATTTGCAAGATTTCCAATAATGGAGAATAATATCAAGGTGGCAGCCAATTTTTCTTTTGATACTTCCTAGCAATTAACATCTGCCATTGATTTCTTTCCTTGAAATCTTGTCTTATTGAATCAGTATAACTGGTTCTCCCCAACATTTTCCCATGAATTTCTGAATTATTCACTACAACTCAACCTAGCCTTTTTCCAACTCCTCAGGGTTGACTACATGAATCCTCGTTGTCCAATCATTTCCTTCAGTTTTGACTTATCTATCTTCTCCTTATGTGATTACTAATTAGCATCATTGTTAGGTTGCTGATGAAGTTTAAGAAGATTAGATAATTGAGTGTCTTTATCCTTACCGACTTGAGGGCCCTCTAGCAACTGAAAATTTCAAATAGTACCCTTGAATATAGGTCACTGATTAGTTCTGCTTTCATTTTTGTCCTTCAAGTTACTTTAATTTCATAACTACTATGTTTACCCTTGAATGAACTGCCAGGGTCTATCCTTTTAACTAATTTGATTCTGCATATAGCTCCTTCAGGATTCCTTTTCTGATTTATCTGTCAGTTTTCTCATCTTGATCTTGTGGTTTTTGTACCAGGTTCTTGCAGGCAGCTACTTCTCTGTGGCAGGAGCGCTTGTGGGTCTTCTAAGGCCAGGGAGGATGAACATGTTTGGGACCCTTCTTATAATTTGGGGCCTTGTTAAGGAAGGGATTTTGGGAAAGCCAGTAAATACAGATCCTACGAAGGCCGTCTATGTCTACCCAACAATGTTGATTGCCCTGATCTGTGCCTTCTCATCTGTAAAGTATGATGTGAAGAAGGTCGTTAGAAGTGCCCCTACCCGACCGGTGGCAAAGCCTCTTCAGAGCTCATCGAAATCTAAGCTGAAATGAGTTGAAATGTAATACTTCTCTTTTTGTCAAAACTTTCACGTTAAAGAGTTCAAACTGTATGCATTCGTAACTAAATCACTTGTAAAAATTTTATTGCCCTCACAAAATTCAGTTCATTTTCCTATATATCCTAGTTCTGTAAGAGCATGTTTATACGGGAAGTGAAATGTGAAGCAAATGATTCTTGCTTATGCTTTTCCTTGATTCCCTTGAGCCCTTTAAGTGAAATGCAAGGAAAATGGTGATTCTTGCTAATGCTTTCTTTGGTTCCCTAAGCCCTTGCTGCGAAATGCAAGGCAAATGGTGATTCTTGTTGCTGCTTTCTTTGGTTCCCTTATGCCCTTGATGCGAAATGCAAGGCAAGAGGTGATTCTCGCAACCTTTGTTCTTTTTGGGGGTTCCCTTAAGGCCTTTAGCAATAAAGACAAAACGAAAGGCAAATCTGAATTGAGAAATTGCCATTTTTGACCCCACATTGCCAGAATATATCTCCTGAGGGAAAACGAATTTGAAAATATTTGTTTGATTATATAATGCTGTTTGATAAAGAAGCCAGAAGACAAAAAAAGATGAAGAAACATCTACTTGAATGGCTTTTATAACTTCGTGGTGTCTTAACCATATTCTGGATTCTGAACCGTAAAGGCTCTCAAACCGTGAAGGAACAATCTAATTGGTTAATTTCTCTTAAAAAGGAGGGCAGTTAACGACAATTTCTCTTAAACGAGCCGGAAGGGTTAGTTTGCTAATGCCTTTTAGGATTGGTTTTTGCTTTTTAACAAAATAATAATAATAATAAAAAAAATATTAACAAACAACTTAACACCACTTACGAACAACTTAACATGCGGTGAAGTGTGCGGTGAAGTGTACATATAAAACGCTCAAAACTACTTTCATATTTCATATTTATGTTATATGACAATTAAAAAGCAAAAAAACATCATTTAAAAAGCATTACCAACGAGAATATGTTATTAACCGAGGCAGGGTTTTAACTTGAGTTGGCATTTCTAGAGGAGCTTGTAGCTTACAACTGGGGACAGGGACTCTGATCTTTACTTATAAAAAGGAGAGGGAGCTCTGATCTTTTGGTGGCACAGTAGAACTGCATTTTATGCACAAAAGAGGAAGCATTTCCCGCCCATGCACAAGAGGCAAAACAAACTTACTTCGCTATGGCAGGTGCAATTCTCTTTTTCTTTTATTTTCTTTGTTTTTGAGGTTAAATCTTTCTATCCTCGGATATGAATTAGGTCTATTTGTTTTAGCATATACCACACCCTTTCTGTTAACACTCAAAGTTGCATATGTTTACTGCACTGGTGATTTCTGGTTGTGGCATGATGTGGTTTGAGTTCGAGCAAAATTTGATCTCGTTTTGACATTTATTCTTTTAGGATTTTGGTTTGTGCTAAGAGTTGAATTTTTTTTCGATGTGGTAGGATTTAAATTGAAACATTGAGATTTCTGAGTGTACTATCTGGTGTCCTGTACATAAAATTCATGTAGTAGAGAATGCTTTAAAGAGATAGAACAGGAGGACATGTACACAGAAAGAGCCTCTTTTCTTTTTCATTTTTTTTCCTTTGGCCCCCAAACAATAAAATGTTCTAATAATTCATATGTTTCTCTTCCGTCGTAAGTGAAAGAAAAGAACAAAGAGAAAAAGAGATGATGTGAGAGTTTTTGCATTTTTGTGCAATTTTAACTCTATTCTTAAGGATTTGCATGATGAGTAAAACTTTAAAACCAAAAGTTTGTCTCCCCCAAAAATTATAAGCACCGGGTTTACTTAAGACCTTAAAATCTTGCAGAAGGTCTTCATATTTGCTTTAATGAAAAGGAGGTTGTAGGAAGTATTTATCGGCCTGTTTTCCATTGCTAGGGCACTGACCTTGACCTTGCCCTTAAAGGTTGAATCCACAGTTTGTGTCCATAAATTTTTCCTTATAAGATTATAACTCAAACATATTGAAAGAAGTCTGTGATGAAACTGAATGAAATACTCTTTTGCCTTTTATCAACAACAATTGAAGTTTGATCCTTAAAAACAAAATCAAAGAGTCAAAAATAATAAATAGCCTATATCTTCACTATACGCTATATAATTATTTTCCTTGTTCCATTTTTGCAAAAGAATTTGGATAAAGCTGAAGTACCATACAGCTCAAAGTGGTTGATAGACACACTCACGCAAGACAATGATCAAAACTATTTTCAGGGCTTTGCCAGAGATAGCTATCTTTCTAAGTTTTGGTTTTATGCTCTAAATTATGAAAGGTTTGTCAATTTTGTTGTCAGCGATTGTCAACATCTTGTTTGATCACAACTGTTAGAATGTATATTCCATATTAAATTGGTTTGGAGATTTGATTACCATTTTGTATTCTTTATATTAAGGCTTTATTCTATTTCCTTGTAGGTTTTTTCTCTTCCTTGTTTAATTTAGGTTTTCTTATTCACCACTCCTTAGCTTCTCTATAATAGAGAGCATTATAATACAATTTAATATAATTCAATACAAGATGTAGCCTTAACGCTTCATCAGTTTCTTTTTCTGTTTCCACGCTCTCTCTTTCATATTATTCCATCATATATTTCTACAACAACGTTGGAATTTGTTGACACAGAAANGATGTGTCGGGCAATTTCACCCCCGCGCGCTTCAGGAATCCATCTCCGTTGTCATTGCATTCCAAAGGAGTCCTTCTAACACACCCATTGGACCAATCTACTGAATCCAAAAATTTTGCAGATTTGGGTAAGAATCCTTCCAAGCACGCACATACAGGAGAGTAATTGATGCTGCAGGTAGCATATGCACCGCATAAGGCATAAATTTGGCACTGATCTCCCTGGCTAGTAGAGAAGAGCTCCCAATTGTGTGTTCGATCCATCCATGTGAATCGCTGCACAAAGCCTGATGGGTTTACCACAACTCTTGAGAAAACAGAAGTGTTTAGGAGTTTGTACTTGTCGTGTATGACTTGCCTTTCACAAGTCTTGGTGGGCCCCCCCAAGCTTTCATGATTACTTCTCTCTTTCATCATTTTGTCTCACCATCATTTCTTCTCTCTTTCATGATGTTGTCTCCCACTTGTCTCCCACTTGGAGCTACCTCATCATGGAATGCAATTATGGTCTTCTTTTCTTATTGAAAGATGATAGACTATATACATGGTGTGGTGTGGATTTTGTCATTCGGTGATTAAGTGATAAGCCAGAGAGAAGAAGAGAGGAAGAAAGAAGAAAGAAGTTGCAGATCTTCGTGAGGAAGAACAAAGAGAGAATTGCAGAAGCTCTTAGAGAATTAAGAGATATTTCTCTTGTGTATTTAATTCTCTTTTTTATATGTAAGTGAGCTTGGGTGTATTGGGGCTTTTGGGTTTGAGTAGTTTTCTTTGTACTACTCTTTGTACTCCACCTTTTGATAGTGAATTTCCTCAGGATCGTCTCCGCCAGTGGATGTAGGCTTGTTAAGCCGAACCACTTAAATCTTGGTA
>FXXK01000204.1:0-44154 GCA_900184695.1 Betula pendula | reverse complement strand
GGGAAATCCACCTTGTCCCACATAGTTGGCCTGTTCTTGATCTGCAAATGGAGACATAGGACAAGTCTCAGTGGTATGGTTAGAATGAGAACATATGGCACATACCTCGACTTGTTGTACTTGCTGAATTGGAGAGATGTTATGTGATGTCATTGCTTTCACAATCATGTCTAGCTTCCTCTCCATTTGTCGCCATTTGAGATTGGACTCCATTGTTAATAGTGACTTCATACACACCCTTTCCTTTGAGTCCTTGCCTCCCTGGATGAGAATTGTTGGGGAGTCTCGCTCAAAGTTTCAAAGAGCTCTATGGCTTCTTCACTACTTTTCTCCATCAAACACACCTCCACAAGCTAAATCTACAAGATCTTTTGTTAGAATTATCTAACCTTCATAGAATGCTTGTACCTGATCTTCTTGGGATAAGTTATGATGTGAACATTTGATAAAGCTTCATTGAAGGTGCTCCATGCCTCGAAGAAAAGGTCTCCATCTTTTTGTTGGAAGGTCTGAATCTCCCTCCTCAATTGCCTAGTCCTTTGGGCTGGGAAGAATTTCTTTAAAAATTTGTGGCTAACTCCTCCCAATTGTTAATAGAACCTGCAGCTAAAGAGTTCAACCAAACTTAGCATTATCTTTTAATGAAAAAGGAAGAGAATTAACTTGATATGCTCTGGAGTTAAGCCATGGATATTTTGCGTCTTGCAAAGATCAACAGAAATCTCTTATGTGTAAGTATGGATCCTCGGGAGTGTGTCCTCTAAAAATGTGGTAGCATGTTGTGTAAATGAGGAGATAAATTGAAGCTGCCTTGGTGCATTTGGCTTGGTAGGCGATGCATGGATGGTTGATTAAGGTTTTGTGGAATGACAAGAATTTTCATTGGCCTTCTTACAGGTGGATTTGCTATGATTTCTTCGGCCATCTTTGCAAAAAAATAGATCAGAACAGAAAACTGAAACAAAAGTTGATTTTTTTTTTTTTAGATGAAAATAAATAAAAATAAATAAACTAAAAGGAAAAACTTTTAAAACACAATTTAACATAATCCCCGGCAACGGCGCCAAAAACTTGTTGTACAAATATCCACCTAAATAAATAGGTGAATAAATGCACGTTTTACTCGCAAGTGCACAAGATCAAAACGATAGTATAGACGCAAATACGAGATCATTCCCACAAGGATTGGTAAACTATGTTTAAAAAGAAATTCCTAAAAGATATCTTGAATGAGATGAGATAAAAATATTGAATTAAAATAATAAGAATAAAGGGTAGGGCTTCGATATCCACCGCTAATCATACTCAAATAAGGTAAACAATATGCACAATGCTACAATCATATCAAGATACTCACTGTTTATCTGCCTCCTAGGCATGGTATCTACTCCAAAAGCCATTGATTTCCCTAAGCAACGATTAGGCATGGTATCTACTCTAATTCTCTTCTTTCTCAAAGGATTTAGCATTCAATATATTGAAAAACTTGGTCACATCTGCACCAATCATGATGGCACCCGATTGGAATCTCCCATTTGAGCTTATGTGCGATGCTAGTGACTTTGCCTTGGGAGCTGTTTTAGGTCAGCGAGTTGATAAGGTACCTCATGTCATTTATTATGCTTCTCGTACCTTAAATGATGCTCAGCTAAACTATTCCACCACCGAAAAAGAGCTATTAGCTGTCATCTTTGCATTAGAAAAGTTTCGGTCATATCTGATTGGATCAAAAGTCATCATCTTCACCGATCATGCTGCTCTAAGATACCTGTTTGCAAAGAAAGATGCAAAACCTAGGTTAATCAGGATGGGTCTTACTGCTACAAGAATTTGACCTAGAAATCAGGACAAAAAGGTAGTGAAAATGTGGTTGCAGATCATTTGTCCAGGCTGCTTCATGAAGAAGAAGGGACTGAGCTTCCTTTAGGCGAACAATTTCCGGACGAGCAGTTATTTGCCATCAATGTCCACCTTCCATGGTATGCCGACATTGTAAACTACCTCACTACAAGGTCTTCCCGCCAGTATGTCCAGTCAAGAACGGAAGAGATTAATGTCTATATCTAGACATTACTATTGGGATGAGCCTTATCTGTTCAAATTCTGCCTTGATCAAATCATCCGGAGATGTGTACCTGAGGAGGAGCACACCAGCATTCTACAACACTGCATCAGCTTGCTTGCGGTGGACATTTTGGAGCCAAGAAAACGGCACTAAAGGTACTACAATCTGGTTTCTTTTGGCCCACTCTATTTAAAGATGCTTTTGAATTTTGTAGTACTTGTGATCGATGCCAGCGGACCGGTAACATTTCCTCAAGAAATCAAATGCCTTTACAAAATATTCAAGAGGTCGAACTCTTTGACGTATGGGTATTGATTTCATGGGCCCTTTCCCTAACTCCTTTGGATTTTTATATATTTTGGTTGGTGTTGATTATGTGTCAAAATGGGTCGAGGCTGTCCCCTCCAAAGACTAATGATCATCGAGTTGTGTTGAAGTTCTTGCAGGAAAATATTTTCACTCGATTTGGGACACCAAGGGCAATCATCAGTGATGGAGGAAGCCATTTTAACAATCAACCTTTTGCTTCTTTGATTAAGAAGTACGGGATCACACATAAGGTGGGCACTCCATATCATCCCCAGACTAGTGGACAAGTAGAGATCAGCAATCGAGAGATCAAGAGCATATTGGAGAAGACAGTGAATACCAATAGAAAGGATTGGTCACTGCGGTTAAATGATGCATTATGGCTTATCGGACTGCTTACAAGACCCCCATTGGTATGTCACCATATCGATTAGTCTTTGGAAGGCATGCCATTTGCCTGTGGAGTTGAAGCATCGAGCATACTGGGCCATAAAGAAACTTAATTTCGATATGAAGCAAGCGGGCGAAAAGCGGAAATTGCAGTTAGTTGAGCTTGACGAATTAAGACATGATGCCTATGAAAATGCTAAGCTCTACAAGGAAAGGACTAAGACCTATCACGACAAGCAACTTGTCAGAAGAGAGTTTCATGTAGGACAGAAGGTATTGATATACAATTCAAGATTGAGACTTTTTCCTTGTAAGCTCAAGTCTCGGTGGTATGGTCCTTACACGGTTACCAAAGTTTTCTCTCATGGAGCATTGGAGGTTCATAACAAAGACAACAATCATACATTCATGGTAAACGGGCACAAAGTAAAACCTTACCTTGAGATGAACCTTGGGCCTAGAGACGAAGATTTGGAATTGCATTTTGTCCAATACATTGACCATGGTAAGACAACACAGCCAAGAACACTCGAGCCACATTTAGAGGAGCTCGAGCGTAACTACCCAGATTAGTGGTACTGAGGCCACTTCATGCACTAAAAAGCCATATCCTTTAAAATTTTCTGTTTGTTTTTAATTTTTGTTTTATTTCTGCTTTTTTTTTAGTTTCTATTTTGTTTTCATGTTTGTAGTTTTCCTTTGTTTTGTTTTAGCAGTTTATTTTTCAGGAAAAGTGTGCTTGCATTCAAGTTTGGGGGTATGCTACGAGCCATACCTAGCCAACCAGTTTTCTCATCTCCTGGTATGATCTTTCCACTTTCTCTACCAATTGAGGACAATGTGTAATTCAAGTTTGGGGTATAGGACACACACCACAAAAAAAAAAAAAAACCATTTTCGAAGTTTTCACTGAGTAACTGGACTTCTTGCCTCATTAAGCATTGAATGTTCACGTCAAAAGGTGAGAATTTTTGAATTGGTTAAAATAGAAATCATTTTCAAAGTTTTCACTGAGTAACTGGACTTCTTGCCTCACTAAGCATTGAATGTTCACGTCAAAAGGTGAGAATTTTGGATTGGTTGAAAAAAAAAAAAAAAAAAAAAAAAAAAAGAAAGATAAAAGAGAATGCCATGATTGTTCAATCCGATGAAGACCCTAGTCAACTTGGAGATATTGAATCATTGCACATCAGAATTAATTTGAAGCTCATAATTATGTGTTGGTTCACTTTACACTGAATTGAACTTTGTGAAATCTCAGCTTATCATTTGTGAGTGGTTAGACTTTGAAATTCCAATTCATTTTGAAGATGGAGTTTATCCTTTTAAGCTTGCTAATGAATGAGAATCGTGGTTGTTTGTGATACTTGAGTCTTTGAGATAACATGAATTGTGTATAATGTTTGTGGGTATCATTCCTGTTAAACCCTCACGAGACTTCACTCGTCCTACTAGGGATGCCTAGGGGTTTAAAAGGCTTGTTGCATACGCTAAATCAATCGTGTTTTCCACGACAGAGGAGGTAGAGTAGTTTTCTTTTATTTTCAGTTTTGTATTGCTAAGGGACTAGCAATATGTAAGTTTAGGGGTGTGATAAGTGCTGAATGTTACACATTCAAGCCCCTTAATTTACATATGTTAATCTCTTAGTTTTATTATAATATGATGTTTTGTGTTGTTTTTTGTGTTTTTCCCTTATTTTGTAGGTTTTGGAAGAAAAGAAGTCAATTCCATCAACTCGGGCTTAAAACATATGAACTATGCAAAGTTGCTGAAAATCTGACCTTTGTGCACTATTTTGGCCATAACTCTTAGCTCAAAACTCGGATTAAGGCAAGGTCAAGTGCGTTGGAAAGAGGACTCAGAGAGGAACAAATCATCAAACAAAACCTAAAGCAGATAAGGTTCGCTCGAGCGACTTATCAATATGGCTCGAGCGACCTTGCGCGGTGAACAGTAACGTCGGCAGACCCGATTTGGAAAAATCCTAAACCTACTCCAACTCGATTTTGGACTTCCTAGGGTGCACGAATTTGACTAGAGTTGTTCCTAAACTCTATAAATACTCCCCTAAGTCCTCCAAAACAAATACACAAGCTTGAGGAGAAGAATCAAAGGCTTCAAAGAAGGGTTTTTCTTAGTTCTTTGTTTCTTTTTAGTTTTTCTTTGTTATTTTCTTATGGGGATGATTTTCATCCAAATTATGTGTAGCTAATACTTTAGTTAGGACTCGATTGAAGCCCTAATCATGTCTCTTTAAGGTTTCAATTTGTCTTGCTACAATTCATATTTTGATGCTTAACTTGATTATTTCCGGTTTTCTTGAATTCCTCACATGTATGTATTTGATTATCATATGCTTGTGGTATGGATATGTTATTTAGGTCAATTTGGATGGCCGAGTCCTGGGCCTAATAGAGTAACAAAAGAACCCCATCACAGGTTCTTGGATTAATCAACATGGAAAACCGGAGTAGATACCATGCTCTAGGCTCCATGTGTTTGTCGATCTCCATAGTTTTATGCTTTCTTGAAGAACAACTTAGTAGATGCCATGCTAAATCCTTTGAGAAAGAAAAGAGTTAGAGTAGATGCCATGCCTAACTTGTTGCTTAGGGAGATCAATAGCCTAAGGAGTAGATGTCATGCCCGTAGGTTGGCAAACATTAAGTATCTTGATATGATTGTAGCATTGTGCATATTGTTTACCTTATTTGAGTATGATTAGTGGTGGATATCGAAGCCCTATCATTTTATTCTTATTATTTCAATTTAATCATTTATTTCGTTCTACTCAACAATATCTTTTTAGGAATTGCTTTTTAAACATAGTTTACCAATCCTCGTGGGAATGATCTCGTATTTGCCGTCTATACTATCGTTTTGATCTTGTGCACTTGCGAGTAAAACGTGCATTTATTCGCCTATTTATTTAGGTGGATATTTGTACAACAATATGGCTCTAGCCAAACAGGGATATGGCTCTAGCCAAATTCTCCAACTTTTCTCCAACATCTCTTCTGAGTCCGGAACTTGATGGAATTAAGTGTTTTTCTTCCAAAACCTACAAAATAAGGGAAAAACACAAAAACAACACAAAACATCATATTATAATGAAACTAAGAGATTAACATATGTGAATTAAGGGGCTTGAATGTGTAACATTCAGCACTTATCACACCCCCAAACTTACATATTGCTAGTCCCTTAGCAATACAAAACTGAAAATAAATGACAACTACTCTACCTCCTCTGTCGTGAGAAACACGATTGCATTTAGCGTATGCAACAAGCATTATTCAAGTAGGACGAGTGAAGTCTCGTGAGGGTTTAACAGGAATGATACCTACAAACATTATTCAAGTACTATGCTAATCAGATCATTCGCTGCTGTATACCTCAAGGCGAAGTCCAAAGTGTCCTTTCGTTTTGCCACACATTGGCTTATGGAGGACATTTTAGTGCTAATAAGACTGCGGCGAAGGTCTTACAAAGCGGATTCTACTGGCCATCCTTATTCAAGGACGCGAATCAATTTTGTTGGGTGTGTGATAGATGTCAACGCCTTGGAACACTGTCCCGAAGGGACATGATGCCTCTAAGCCCCATCTTGATAGTGGAAATATTTTATGTGTGGGGGATAGACTTCATGGGACCTTTCCCGCCCTCTTTCGGATTCGAGTACATTTTAGTGGCGGTGGACTATGTGTCCAAGTGGATAGAGGCTGTGGCTACCTGGACCAACGACCATAAAGTTGTTATTAAATTCATTCAATCAAACATCTTTAGTCGTTTTGGAACGCCTCACGCGATCATTAGTGACGGAGGAAAGTATTTCTGTAATAGGTTTCTGAAAACCTTACTTCTTAAATACTCTGTCACTCATAGGGTTGCCACGCCCTACCACCCTCAGACAAGTGGCCAGGTGGAACTGTCCAATAGGGAAATAAAGCAGATATTGGAGAAAACAGAAAGGCCTGATCGCAAGGATTGATCCTTGCAACTTAATGATGCACTATTGGCATACCGTACAACATTTAAAACACCGATTGACATGTCGCCATATCGGTTGGTTTATGGCAAGGCATGCCATCTCCCTGTTGAACTTGAGCACAAGGCCTAGTGGGCCGTAAAGACTTTTAATTTTGATATGAAAGCTGCTGGATCCCACCGGAGGCTGCAATTGAGTGAGCTTGAAGAGCTACGTAACGATGCTTACGAAAGTGCCCTGATGTACAAGGTAAAAACAAAGGCATTTCATGATAAACACATCCGACTTAAAACTTTCGTCCCGAATCAGAAGGTAAGGCTGTACAATTCTAGACTTAGCCTATTTCCTGGTAAGCTCCGATCAAGATGGGATGGCCCATATATTGTTACATCAATATTCCCTCACGGAGCAGTCAAGCTAAGAGACCCGAAGAGTGGCCAAATTTTCAAGGTCAATGGTCAGAGATTGAAACCCTACATCCAGGGTGTTGAGCATAAAGAAGATGTAGATTCCATCGATCTGAAGGATCCCATCTATTTGGAGTAATTTTTAAAGTGTTTTGAAGTACTAAATTTTTGAAATCCTGAACATACTAAGCGTGGATCGATTGTCAGAAATCTAGGATCGATCGTAGCTTGGATCGATCGCAGACTGCGATCGATCGTAATCGTTCTAGAGGGTCACGTGACTTTTTAAATACCCCTCTCTGCACCTTCATTCTCTCATTTCTCACTTTCCAGCAACTGAACCGTGCCCCGTTTTCTCCCTAACCCTAAGTTCAAGTGCAGGTAAATCTTCCATTTTAAATTGTTTAAACTTCATTTTTCTTTTAGTTAATCATTCCTTACCACATTTCTTGTATTCCCCACCGATTATCCCCCAAAAATTCTTCATTTTGGTATCTCTTTCCTCTGGCACAGCAGGTGTTTGTAAAAAGTACCCAAAGAAAATTTTCAATGTCAAACACCAGTTCTTCATCCTCTCGTGCACCAGCCTCGGGTAGTCCTTTCATTAACAACCTTTGGCAGCATCATGCGCTCAATCCTGAGACTCGGTTTGATATTGTGGGGAAGTTTCGTGAAGATGAAGACGTGAAATGGGCACGCAAGCAATTTAGGCAAAGGCACTTGATGTCTTTGCTGTAGCCAACACATGATTTTTTCCACCCGCGCTGCGTCCGACTTTTCTATCAGAACATGACCTTTGATTCGAACAAGCCCGGGGTGTTGTCTTCTATCATCAAGGGCATTGTGTTTGAAGTCACCATTGAGGATATTGCAGAGGCGATTGGCTGCCCCATGAGTGCCCTTTGGCGCGATTCACTAAGCCTCCTCCCGAGGTTAACTTGCACCACATTGTGCATGATATGTGTAATGGAGAGTATGTTGACACCAGAAAAAATTGTGTGAGGCAAAGTTGCCTTTTTCAACTTTGGTTGGTTAATACGGTGCTGAAGCGCAATGTGTGTCCGCTTGGACACAAGACCCACCGAATAGGTGACTTCTTAGCTGTCCTTTATGCTTTTCATAAGAAGTACTGGTTCTCAACACCCCATCTCATCTGGAAACAAATGTTTAAGTGTTGGGAAGACAAAGTTGATAAAGGCTTGCTGGGTCCCAACTAGCCAGCACTACCCTTCCCATTTTTGCTCACCAAACTCGTCCTCAGCAAGGGCCTAGCACTCTCGAACACTCTCACTTATGAGGGCCAAGTGTTCAGCTATAACCAGTGGACACAGAGCATATCTCACTTGCCTAGGCGAATTCCTATGGGTGAACCAGATGCTGAGATGGAGGATGCAGCTGCTGAGGATCAGCCTGTTGCTAAGATGGCTGAGGGAGAGTCATCTACTCAGGGGAGAGTTCCGCTGTCACACACCGAGTATGAGTTATTGCAAGCGGAACTCGAGAAAATACACAAGAGGCAAGAGGACTTTGAGAAGAGGATGGGAGATACACTGCAGGATATCTTGAGTCGTCTCCCACCTGCCCCATGATTTCCTTTATGTTTTAAGTATTTTGGCATTGTATTTTTGATGTAAGCACATTGTGTATTATTTTGATAACATCTTCTACAAAAATGTACTGTTTCAATGCCATTTTTGATAAGGAACCTGTGTTTTAAGCTTCATTTTGGGAATGCGAGAATTCTTTTGTTTTGATAATTATTTCATTCATTATACTATATTTTTATTCGCTTGCTTGTTATTTTGGTGTTAGTTGTGTTTTTCAAGATAAGTGTTTTTGAGTCTAAGTTTGGGGGTATGCACAAAGCCATACCTCCCCAATGAGGTTTTTCTTTATCCCTTGTTCTTCCATTCATTGTATATACACATTGGGGACAATGTGTGAATTAAGTTTGGGGGTATGGATAGACAGACAATATAGACACTTGTTCATTTGTTCATAAGTTTGAGTAAAATTTTTCTTTTCTTTTGTAAATACATGTTCATATTATCCCTTAGAATGTTGTTGATCTTTAATTTTGATTTACACTTCAGTGGTGAGCTTAAGAGAGTGAGCACATGATCATGTAGTTAGGATCTCAAAATCTCTTTACTTACTTTTGGCTTTTGAGAATTCATTTGTTTCACATTGACATATCACGAGCACATTGGCACGTGGATTGTGAGGTATGAGCCTTAATGACAACATATTTGTTTTCAATATCTCTGATGCAATTGGATAACTTGTTTGATGGATAACCTGGGCAATAAGTTATGTATGAAAAAAAAAAAAAAGATGATAAAACAGCTAGTTTGTCTTTGTAGCCTAGTTGACTCGAGTATAAAGCCCCTAGGGATGTCTCTACATCTAGTGCCCTAAAGCCAATGGCTTGGGAGTCATTGGCTGAACACTTGTTACATGGGTCAACTAGAAGCTTAATAGAGTTAAGCTAATAGCTGTGTAAATATAATAAAAGGTCGGTAATCAATAACCATGCCTGGGTTGTTTCATTTGATGAGGTAGTTCAGTGAACTTTGAGGTATTGAGCCATTATGTTGACAATTATTTTGAAGCCTCATATCTATGTGCTAATTTCACCATTCACCAATTGGAACATATTTGAAATATTAGCTAGCCATATGTAAGTAATCATATTTTGCAAATCTTGAGTTGTTGTGAAAATAGAGTTTGTTAGTTTAAGTTTGCCACTGACATGTGAACCATGATTTTTGTGATACTTTATTCTTTGTGACAATTTGACCATGCACAATGTTTGTGGGTAACATTTCTGTTAAACCCTCACGAAACTTCACTCGTCCGCTAGGGATACCTTGGGGTTTAAAAGGCTTGTTGCATGTGTTGAATGCAATCGTATTTCCTATGACAAAGGAGGTAGCATAGTTATTCATATCTGTTTCATTTTAATTTTTTGTTTTGTTGATTGTGTAATGCTAAGAGACTAGCATTATGTAAGTTTGGAGGTGTGATAAGTATTGAATGTTATACATTCAAACTCTCTAACTCGCATATATTAAACCTTAGTTTGTATTATTATTTAATATTTTGTTGTGTTTTGTGTTTGTATTATTTTTAGGTCTTAAATGAAAATAAATGCAAATCTTAAACATTGGGCCTAAAAAGACATCAAAGGAGATATGTGGAGCTGAAGAATTGCCCAACGATCGATCACCATTTTCTTGGATCAATCGTAGCCTTGGATCGATCATAGCATCCTTGGATCGATCGCAATCAATGCTTCCAGAACGTGAACAGATATTTGACGACAGATAATGATGTAATGATATTTTGGATCAAATATTGCGGCTGGGCAGGCTATTGTGGGCGCCAAAATCACTTCTCAAAGGACTCCTAACAGTTGGAACTTCAAATTTTTAGCTTGATAGATCAAAGCTCTTTTTCCTTATATAATGTATTTTCTGTCCAAGAGAGGCAGTAGCTCGTTTTTAGTTTTATTTTAGAGTAGTTTTTAATTTTCTTTTGCTTTCTTTTGTTGCTGGACAATAGGTAGAACTCATTCCTTAGCACTTAATCTCCTTAGGAAGTGGTTCTCTCCAATTCAATGGAGATTTCCTATTTCTATATGAGGAACTAAACCTTTTATAAGGTTTTGATGGATTTCATTCCAAGTGCTATGGGTTGATTATGTTTAGCTAGGATCTTGCACATTTTGTATAATGATTGTGTAGCCAAGGATATTGTTCTTCATGTGATATCAATTTGAGTAAAATTATCTTTTCTTGTCTATGAGAAAGTGTTGTTTTCTTGATTGACTATTATGTTTTCATGATCCTTGATTGAAGGAACATAGGCTATACAATAGTTCTTTTTGACATGATTTATGAGGGTTTGATGAGTTATGCTAGGGACCACGATTTAATCCACATTAGTTTAACTTAGTGTAAGTGGAAAGTCTAGTGGAAACCTATGATGCCTCATGCTTTTCCCATAGAATTGTGTAAGCTTTGAGAAGGGTTTATATTGCATGCTAGGGAGCTTCAATTATCTCACATTTAGATGATTAGGTGGGTGGTTAGAGTGTAACTAAGATGCTATATTATTTCCTTTTAAAAGTACATTCATGAGGAGTAGTTGTAAGGGTTGACAACCTTTGCACTCTCACTTTATACTTGTGTCAAAAGATCCATGCTAGATGTAGTTCACTTGTAGTATGAGGATTGGATGAAGTCAAATCCTTATACTCTCCCTACTCCCTTTATCTTTACTTAATTTTTGTCAATTTATGTCTTTTAGTTGTTAAGAAATTCAAAACCATGTATTTTCATGAGTTGAGTTGGAAGCAATCTTGAGAACTTCATAGCAAAGCAACCAACACAATCCCTGCGGAGGATACCCTCTTTTAGAACTATCCTATGAGGATACGATCTATCGCGAGTGGTTATTTATAAATTTTAAAACCGGTAGCACTCGCGCGTTATCAATCATGCATAAAATAAAAATCATTTTGGGCTTTAACACTTTTGGTCATAAAAGATTTTAAACTCTAACATACATTTTTCAAAACTTGTAATATGCTTAGTAATAACATAATCAATGAGAACAAACATGAATAAAAGGTTTAGAATCAAAGATTACCTTGAGGAAAATGGATTCCTTCCAGAAGTCTCATTCTTTCAAAAATCTCTGTTTCTCACTCAAAATTTCGTGTTTAGAAGGCTTGGTATGATTTGTGAAGAAGGGAGAGGGCCTATGTATAGGGGTGGAGTCGAGCCAAAGTGGTCCCAAACTCACAAGTGCTTTTCAGACACCATCAAATGTTTAATGTACTATTATTTAGTGGTTCTAGGGTTTTCATTGAACTTTTGATGTACGGCATCGAACGTTTGATGCACTTTACTGACACCTGTCCTAAGCATGTGTAGGCTTGCAAAGAACGTGACTATACTATTCATCGAACGTTTGATAGTATCTATCAAATGTTTAATGGTTATCTTTTTCTAAAAATATTATTTTAATGCTTTATAAAATGAGTGGGTGTTTTTAATTAAAACCTTTTGTCAAATATTTCCAGAAATTCTTTTTAAATATTTTTGAGGCATTACACAGGAGGATAAAGCTCATTAATGAGGGTATTGTTCTATAAAAGGACAAGGGAGGAAGATCGAAGGTAAGAAAAAATTTGAATCCTAGAAACTATGCGTCTTCTTTTTCTCTTAAAAACCATTCCATTGACTTGAGCGTCGAAGCTATCCTCAGTTGGTTTGCTCCGCCAAGCTCTTTCATTTCACTTTGTCCCATCTTGCAGGTTCCCTTAGGCTCTCGCCTTTGCACATTTGAAACTAAGATACACCACCACCGGAAAACTGTCTCAACTGTTAAGAATGCTAGTTTGTCATATTAGCTTGGGAGTAGCAACCCGTGAGATGTCCAGACAATGTGACCTGGTGGATACACATCGGCCTTGGGTGGTGTTCGTATCCTGCATGGAAGACTTTTTAGATGGGCTCAAGGCTGATGCGACATGTACTTCGGCTGACACTTTGCGGCCCAAGGTAGAAAGATTCGGATACGCTTGTAACGCCCCAAAAATTTACTAAATAAATTAATAATAAAATACCGACTTATTTAAAATTTTTGAGCGCCTCCTAAGACTTACTTACTTTCGTAAATAAGTCCCAAGGGATCTAAACATCTATCAGAGTGAAATAAATGCGGAACTTGAAATAAATACAGTGATCTAATTTCTATACATAAACTTTATACATATCTGAGTATAACTACTACAAAATCTCACTAATCAAACAACCTTACAAAATAATAATAAAAGGTAGTCTAACAAACTCAACGGATTCCTCGCTCATCCTCAAGCCTGAAGAACGACTCTAGCTTGCTAACTCTGCTGAAACTTGCTACATTTGAAGGACAATAAATGTCCAACAGATGGAAAAGGAAAACAACAATTGGGTAAGTTCACGACTTAGTAAGTAAGATACTTCGGAATCGAGCTCATACTGTGAGCCTAACTTTTAATGCAATAAAAAGAGTATTCAAACAAAGCTCTTTACAATTCTCATTTCTTTTCAGAAAATATGTTGTCTCTACCATTATGCTAATAAAAGAATAATTTTAGTGTAAGAGAAACATAGAGCATAATCTAGCGACAACAGCTTTTAAGGACATAATCATAAAACATGAAGTCTCAACTGATATACATATAATATTTTCTTTGCATATTTAATAATCTCATTTCATATCATTATCATACTAGAACCCTATTTCACAGGTGTTCCATAACATATCGGTACACCAAGTACCATAACATACCGGCCGTGTCGTCATACCTAGAAACCCATCTCACAGGTGATCCGTAACATACTGGTACACAAGTACCGTAACATACTGGTACACCAAGTACCATATCATACCAGCTATGCTGTCATACCATGCCTGTCCATTAACCCTCGTACAGTGGAGATTAGCAATTGAACATATTGGATTCCTTTATTAGGTAATCCTAACATAACGGCACCCCCACCATGAGGCCCGTCATACTAGCTATGTCGTCGTGCCGGTACCCCATTACAAGGTAACTGTAACCTATATCAGAGACTTGTGATCATCAAGCCACCATAACGCTTACCGATACCCCATTACAAGATAGCCGTACACATATTGGAAAACCCGCCATCGAGTAATCCGTAACGCATACTAGCTTATACCGTCATACTAACACCCATCACAAGGTGGTCGTAATCATACCAGTACTCTTATTGAGTAACTGTCAATCTCTTATCATATCGACTTCCCAAGTTAGGGTGGTCGTAAGTCTCATTATATATCTTTATTAATTAAATAAATTCATATCTTTCATTATTAAAACATGTTTGATAAATAAAACATAATTCCGGTTTAGAGATATAATCATGCAATGAAAATCTATAGGCTCACGACATAATGAAAATATGAATAAAAGAGTTTGACGGTTTATATCAGAATAATCATGCTCTTAAATGGTTTCTTTCCTAGTTCCGCAAGTACTCATATACCTTGATTACTCGGATGAATCCTTAGATATCCTAACTTCTTACACTACAAACCAACCTATAATCAAACAAGATGCTAATCACAAACTTAAAACCACACTTAGAGACCTAAAACACACAATAAAAACCTTAAAACAGGTTGCCAAGACAGTTAGGATCAACCCTAGAGGATCAAGGATCAATCCGGACTGTATGGACTCAATCATGGACAATCAAGAACCAAAACAGAATGCTAGGATCGATCCTCTAGGGATTGCGTTTCCAGCACCAGTCTCGAGTCCTTTTTCGAGTCCTAAACACACATCAAACAATTTCCGAACGTCTCCAGGGTTTGTACAACACCCACAAACATTTCGTAACAATTTTAGGAATTTAAAGTTGTGCTCTCGATATGAGATTATCAAGAGTTTACTTTGTATTTCCTAAACAAACATAAATAATCAATTGTGTGTGTTTATCTTGGTTTAAAATATCATACTACTACTTTTGAAAATAACCGTTTAAAACTCATTCTTTCTTTAGAACAATTAATCTAATAATAAAACATAATCAAAACATCATTTATAATAAGAAAACACAATCAAAACATGTTTAAACATAAAATATAATATGAGTTCATAAGATTAAGGATTAAGACAAGAATCATGGAAGAAATAGATAAGTTAAACCATTACCTGATGAAAAAGGCTCAAGAATGGTTTGGGAATTGACAAAGAACGTCAATTCCAGGCTTCTTCCATGTTTCGGCTTCGCTCTAGGGTTTTGGGGACAAAGGAAATCATGCAAATGGGTTGTAAGAAGGTTAAGAATTAATAAATATGGCTTAAGGTCAAGTTTCTAGAATTTTGGGCGCACAAAATAGGGTTTCTAACGAGTTAGGATTGATCCTACAATAATAGAATCGATCCTGCCTTTAAGAGGATCGATCCTCCCTTAAAATAATAATATATATTTAGAAAGGATCAAAACATTAAACAAAATACCTTTTTTTCATGAACTATTTTTTGTTTAAAAGAATTTCTATTTTAAAAATAAATTTAAATTTCGGAATACTACAATGCTTGATCCCCCTTCTAGGATACTGAGCCAATGGGGATCAAGAAGAAGTGATCGAACCTGGCAATCGTGAGAGCCGATATTGATGACTCATTCTTGTGCTACACTAGGACTCCCAATCGTCCTATATGGACATTGGTGTTAGTCAAAAAGGCAATCTCCACTCTTTACATCACTTGGATACTTGATAGAATTCCTTTGGCTTCAAGTCTCATCGTTTTGCCAATCCCTTGTTGCTCGTGCCGCAATAATGCTTCCGGATCGGGATTTGGAGGATTGAGGGGTCAATGAGGAGCCGAGGCCCCAATCCTCATGCAGGCCTACGCTGCCTGCGCCAATACCTGAGCCCTAATTGCTTACTGGGCCTGTAACACCCCGGTCCCATATTGGGAAGATGAGAAATAGCCCACATAGAGTGGTGAGTATAAAGAGAGTCATGAGTGTTGAGTCCCACATCGCCTAGTTACTAGGTGAAACTGGGCTTTATAAGTGATTATAGGGAAACTTCAAAATCGACTAGTCATTTTAGAGTGATAGCGCAAATGTGGCTAGCGCTTTCCCTAGGTCGTTACATTTTTGTCACGACCCGGGCCTTTGCCCTACCCTTTCGGCCTTTAGTCTAGCTCAATGGTACTCATGGTTAGTAATCAATGGATCAAAGGGTCCTTGGTTCTAGCCATGGGGGACGCGTCTAGCCCCAAAGGGGAATGGAGCAAAACCTTGAGGCATAGGCCCAAAGAGGACAGTATGAGTAATCCGATCTCCTTAGGCAAAGGCCGAAAGGGTAGGGCAAAGGCCCGGGTCGTGACAAAAACGCGTTTTTGTATTGGGAGGTTGTCTCGGGCCTATGCCTTTGACTTTGGGCCTATGCCCCCTCCCTCACAACATACTGTCCGCTCTGGGTCTATGCCCTCACGGATTTACCTCCTTTGGGAGCGCGTCCCCATGGCTAGAACCAAGGACCCTTTGATCCATTGATTACTAACCATGAGTACCATTGATTCCCGGGTGTTACAAACTCCCCCTCTTAAACTCCTGACGTCCTGCTCAGGGCCACGTCATGCAGTGTTTCGATACCACATGGCCTAGCGTTACTAGGTGGCTCTGATACCATTTGTAACGACCCAGGGAAAGCGCTAGCCACATCTGCGCTATCACCCCAAAAGGACTAGTCAATTTTGGAGTTTTCCTAGAATCACTTATAAAGCCCAGTTTCACCTAGTAACTAGTCGATGTGGGACGCAACACTCATGACTCACTTTATAAATCACCCACTCTAGGTGGGCTATTTCTCATCTTCCCAATATGGACCGGGGTGTTACAAACTCCCCCTCTTAAACTCCTGACGTCCTCGTTAGGGCCACGTCATGCAGTGTTTCGATACCACATGGCCTGGCGTTACTTAGGTGGCTCTGATACCATTTGTAACGACCCAGGGAAAGCGCTAGCCACATCTGCGCTATCACCCAAAAGGATAGTCTATTTTGGAGTTTCCCTAGAATCACTTATAAAGCCCGTTTCACCTAGTAACGCTAGGCCATGTGATATCGAAACACTGCATGACGTGGCCCTGACGAGGACGTCAGGAGTTTAAGAGGGGGAGTTTGTAACACCCCGGTCCCATATTGGGAAGATGAGAAATAGCCACATAGAGTGGGTGATTATATAAAGTGAGTCATGAGTGTTGCGTCCACATCGACTAGTTACTAGGTGAAACTGGGCTTTATAAGTGATTCTAGGGAAACTCCAAAATAGACTAGTCCTTTTGGGGTGATAGCGCAGATGTGGCTAGCGCTTTCCCTGGGTCGTTACAAATGGTATCAGAGCCACCTAGTAACGTTAGGCCATGTGGTATCGAAAACACTGCATGACGTGGCCCTGACGAGGACGTCAGGAGTTTAAGAGGGGGAGTTTGTAACACCCCGGTCCCATATTGAGAAGATGAGAAATAGCCCACATAGAGTGGGTGATTTATAAAGTGAGCCATGAGTGTTGCGTCCACATCGACTAGTATACTAGGTGAAACTGGGCTTTATAAGTGATTCTAAGAAAACTCCAAAATTGACTAGTCCTTTTGGGTGATAGCACAGATGTGGCTAGCGCTTTCCCTCAGATTTTTTTTTGAATTGAATGAAATGAAATAAATATAAATAGAAATAAGAAATAGAATATAGAAATAAGAAATAGAATAAGAAGAATTCGGTTCGGATTATATATATATAATTTAGATATTATTTATAATTTATAAATTTATATATATAATTTTTATATTATAATCTAATGGGTTGCCCGGGACTCGAACCCGGAACTAGTCGGATGGAGTAGATATTTGTAATGACCCAGGGAAAAGCGCTAGCCACATCTGCGCTATCACCCAAAAGGACTAGTCAATTTGGAGTATCCCTAGAATCACTTATAAAACCCAGTTTTACCTAGTAACTAGGCGATGTGGGACTCAACACTCATGACTCTCTTTATAAATCACCCACTCTATGTGGGCTATTTCTCTTCTTCCCAATATGGGACCGGGTGTTACAAACTCCCCTCCTTAAACTCCTGACGTCCTCGTCAGGGCCACATCATGCAATCTTTCGATACCACATGGCCTGGCGTTACTAGGTGGCTCTGATACCATTTGTAATGACCCAGGGAAAAGCGCTAGCCACATCTGCACATCTGCGCTATCACCCCAAAATGACTAGTCGATTTGAAGTTTCCCTAGAATCACTTATAAAGCCCAGTTTCACCTAGTAACTAGTCGATGTGGGACGCAACACTCATGACTCACTTCATAAATCACCCACTCTATGTGGGCTATTTCTCATCTTCCAATATGGGACCGGGGTTACAAACTCCCCCTCGACCATTTGTGGCTAGCGCTTTTCCCTGGGTCGTTACAAATGGTATCAGAGCCACTTAGTAACGCCAGGCCATGTGGTATCGAAACACTGTATGACGTGGCCTGACGAGGACGTCAGGAGTTTAAGAGGGGAAGTTTGTAACACTCCGGTCCCATATTGGGAAGATGAGAAATAGCCCACATAGAGTGGGTGATTTATAAAGAGAGTCATGAGTGTTGAGTCCACATCGCCTAGTTACTAGGTGAAACTGGCTTTATAAGTGATTCTAGGGAAACTTCAAAATCGACTAGTCATTTTGGGGTGATAGCGCAGATGTGGCTAGCGCTTTTCCCTAGGTCATTACAAATGGTATCAGAGCCAGGTTGTAATGCCAGGCCATGTGGTACTGGAACACTGCATGACGTGACCCTGACAAGGACGTCAGGAATTTAAGAGGGGGAGTTTGTAACACCCCAGTCCCATATTGGGAAGATGAGAAATAGCCCACATAAAGTGGGTATTTATAAAGAGAGTCATGAGTGTTGAGTCCTACATTGTCTAGTTACTAGGTGAAACTGGGCTTTATAAGTGATTCTAGGAAAACTTCAAAATTGACTAGTCCTTTTAGGGTGATAGTGCAGATGTGGCTAGCACTTTTCCCTGGGTTATTACAGGGCCTTAGTTGTCTTTCCTTCAACCTAGGCTCTCTACGATTGTTTATTTTCCAACACTAACAATTATATCTAGTCATCAAAAAGAAGACTTGAAGTCTGAAACAAATACTCAAGAGCAAGTGCTAGCCGTGTTCATCATCAAATATGCAAGAAGAAATCAAGAAAATTAAAATAGCCCGGTATGGGCTAGTTGAGGCCGAAATTACATGTAACACTAGTGTATTATTTTTCAATAATACTCTATATTAAATTTTCCGCTGTAATATTAAGGTAATAGTGGTAGTACCACGTAATAAATGACTAATTATGGTACTTATCAAGCTGGGGTACTACAAGAAATCCATTACACGTTCTGTTTCTAAAGAACGTAACATGTGCACTTGAACATTGTTTCTCATACAAAGTGTGTCGATAATAGAGAAGTTACATATTTGTTCAAAACTTTATACAAATAAATTCATCATCTTCTTCCATATGTTCTACATAGTTATAAAAACCAGAAGTCTGATTCTGCACTGATTTTTTTTCCCCTCATGGATCTTTATATACCTAAACGAATAACATTAATTACCAAGTCTTGACAATTGACATTATTTTGCCTCACAAAGACCAGTGGCTTCGTCACAGAAACCATCCCTATTGAGCAGTTTCTCTGGTGGGGCACTTAACAATGGAGAAGATGGAGTACCATAGGCATTGCGTCGAGTGTTTCCACAACCTAAGCTTACTCTGGTGCTAACCCCTGTAATAGGATTGGTGCCACTTGCATACTTGCAAAGAGCCTACATGTGAAAAAAAAAAAAAACCCAAAGATTCATTAGAAATGCTAAACGAAGTGAGTAATCATTGCAGGTATTATAGAGTCAATCAAATAGGGAAACAACTATCTGTTAATCAACGGAAATATTAACTGAAGGGGCCAGAGATATACGATATTTTGGATATTAGTAAATTCAAACAAACATTTTGAAAGTTTAATCAAGTTCCTCAAATTCTGTACGCAAAGTCACATAGCAACGGAATCGCCCAGAAAAGAATGTGATTCACTGATTAACCTTGTATGACTAATCCAACAAAGCATGCTAATATTTCCGAGATTTTATATTGTCTTTTACTTTTCTTGGCCTTTTTACTAAGATGATCAAGTGCTTCAGTATTCGGGTTTCAAAATTTGAATCTTTTGCATTCTGTGAACTGCTTCTATAACTATAGCAGTCCAAAATCCATGAACTGTATAATGATTATTGCTTGTTAATCGAAAGACTCCTACATAACATCCTTTAGGGTCATGCACCCAGAGACACCCGAATCAATTCCAGGGTCCTGTACACAGATTCCATCCAGGATATATATTCACGATGGCTACTAAGAGGAATACTTTCACACCCAATTCTCTGACTATATCTAATTTTTCAAGTAACTTTCAGTATTGCAAATCTGTTTGGGGGCCTAATAAGAAGTGTGTTACAGTGCAAATGATGATCATATTTAGTTCGAGATGCTACAATTTGGATATATGCTTTGCTAGCATCTTCGGTAAAGAAGATACCCTCAATGAACTACTGAAACAGCTAATCATGCAAGTGAATCAAAACTGAAGGCCCAGGTACCAAAAGTCATGCCAAAGCTCTTGTTTGGAAGCATATGTGGGTAGCCAAACATTACCAGGTGAGATTGTGCTATATAAGTAACTCCAGGGAGTTAACATTATAATTTCGACTAATCATCCTTTGAAGCATAGCAAAAATGTAGCTAGTTGTTCTATGAGTCGTAACAAATGTTATCAAAGAGTGGAAGTCCCATATTGGTCATATATGTGTCTTAGAAATTAGCCATATTCGGGGATCAAAGTTAGGTTTAAAACTTCATCAACACCTAAGTCTTTTGGTGTAAAAAGTTAAGTCTTTAAGCATTTTTTGTTATTCTGTCACTTGCCAGTCACCCGGAAGTGTTTATGGATGTTGTAATAAAAACCTTGAAGATCAACTAGAAAGTTCTGTCACTTATGGTGTCACCTAGACGTGCTGACATTTGGATTTCTAGAGTTCTGTTACCAGCACCGTCACCTTGACGTGTTGACGCCGGTTGTTAGCTTAGAAAGTTCTGTCACCTAGATCGTCACTTGGCCTTGCTGACTTTGTTGGGTTTGTTGGAAAAGTTGGCAATGAAACTGTTGGGTATATTAGTGCAAAAACATGATTGCACAGCGGAAATAAAAATTCTCAAACCAAGATTCAAATTTATAAAAACATATGAATAATTATGTTATTTTAAAATAAACTGCAAAAATAAGAATTACTTACTTGAAGATTTCAGCCACTCCTTAGGGCTACTAGGCAAAATCTTTATTTCTTACTCCTCCAATGAACATGTGCAATCTTAGGGATTATGAGACCTTTAGATCTTCTCACTAATAACAAAGAGTTTAAACTCTTATCTTACTCTTCAAAACTTAAACTTATTATCGAGAGTTGACTTAGAATATTTGTTCTAAGTAAATACTAAAAAATTGTTATGATTGTGTGTATTGCAAGAGTTTCAGACTTCTCTATTTATAGGCTTGGAATACTAGGAGATGTGGGAGAACTAATCCATGTGGGACTAGTACAAGTGTGATGCATAGGGCCAGGGATTCAATCCCTGGCCCATGCTTCTTCAGCATTGGTCTTGGTCTTTGGTTTTATCCAAAGCCTAGTCTCCCATTCTTGCACCTCATGCACTAATTCTCTCTAGCCCATGTTTTAATAAATAAAACAAGCAGCCCATGCGTCTCATGTATTACTTAATTTACATTACTTGGTGAGGGACTCAAAAGATAAAAAAAAAAAAAACTAGCTTCAAATAGTCTCAGTTATCCCAACTCACAATTTAGTTACAATTGATTCCACTAAAATAATTGTAACTGTACTTTAGTTTTTATTTTTTATTAAATCAATTCATCTCTAAGACTTAGTTAATATTTACTTCTGATTACTTCATAAAAATTTTCATAACAAATTTAAAGCCAAAGACATTGTCACTTTAATTCTCTACTGTTTTATCCTCGAGTTACTGATTTTATTTATGTGCTAGTAGAGTAAGTAGTAGTAGTAGAGCAATAAACAACTCTCAATGAGAGTAAAGGCTGAGAATAGTAAAGGCTGGAAATAAGTCTATCTGCGATAGACTCCCCATTCCTTCCAACCATTTCAATTGTTTGTATTATTTAAGGAAACTAGTTGATGGATAAAGATTATATTGAAGATTATTATTTGGTATAATACAGTTTTCAGTATTTGGGAGTTCTTGGCTCACTCGAAACATTTGATTATCATTTTCTTATCTTTTGTACGAGTTGATCGCATCAATTGGCATCCGCCAGGTTGATTGTTTTCTACTGCAATCACCAATCCACCATCACAATATCTTTACAAATCTTTTTAAATGTGGAATAACACGCAAGGCTAGAAAAGATGCGGTCAAAATTTATCGCGTGGGATGATAAATTCGCCATGAGGATGGAGGAGCATATGAGAAAAATTGAAAAAATTTCTCCACCACGCTCTTCTCCAACAAGGCAATCATCGCCCATAACACCTACCCCATCAGCACGACTCTTTCCTCACCCTCACCGAAACCTAGTGTCCCCATCAATATTCAAACAACCCAACCACTCAATTGACCCAAACACAGCATCAGACCCAGCAACCCAAACACGCCATTAACCACCAAAGTTGCCACTGCATCATCAGATCTTCCAAACGCGCTGTCCCTGTCGTCTGCTAGCCCACTGCCCAACCATGGATCACACAACCTTCGTCGCAGAGAACTTTGCCTACTTCAACCACAAGCCACTGCGCCACTACTCCCTTTAACCGCAAATTGCTGCACCACAACCTCTCCAAGTCGCCGATCTCCCTGGTTTCTCAACCCCCGTGCACAGCTGTGACATTTTAGTCCTCTCCGCACACCAGTTCACAGGGATCTCTTTTGTGGCTCATAAGAAAGAAGACAAATAAGTCTGTTGTCTTTATTTGTTCAAAAAATGAAAGAAAAAGTGTAGGAACGAAGAACTTAAGGGCACTGAAAACCCAAGACAAATCTGAAGTCGGAATCATCTATTACATCTCAAAGCTCCCTAGCTTTCGTAGTATTCTCAAGCAAAGATTCGGTGGTCAACAAGTCAAACTAAAAAAAAAAAAGAATTTGTTGAAGACTTAGGTCATGTTTAGTACACGGAATAACTATTCTAAGGAATAACATTCATTAAGAATGTAAGGAATGAAATAAGTTAGCTTTGGAATAGCCATTCCGATAGCCAAAACTAGAAGAGAATGACTATTCCTTCAATTGAGGGAATAATCATTCCTATTAGATTTAAGAGGAATAATTATTCTCTCAATTGAAGGAATAGTCATTCTCTCATGGCCATGAAAATGACTATTACAAAGCTAATTTATCTCACTTATTCCATTCTTAATAAAGGTTATTCTAATGAATAACTATTCCGCGTACCAAATATAACCTTAGTCAATCGGTCAAACTACTAGAGAAAGAAAGGCAACGTGACTTCAAATGTTATCGCCGAGAAAGATGAGTAAAAGATATGCGAGAAAAATAGTTTTTCACTAGACTTCTTGTTTTTTTTTTTTTTGTCATTTATCTTATCCTTAGTTGTTATGTTTAGCATTTATCTTTAGAAATTTTAGAATTTTTCTTTGCGGACTAGAAAATCGTTAGGAGAAGAGAATGATGTGATCCTAATAATTAGGGATACTATCTAGATTAATGATAGTAGTAGAAGAAGACTCTTATCTACGTGATAGGAGAGTAAGTAGTAGTAGTAGAGCAATAAACAACTCTCAATGAGAGTAAAGGCTGAGAATAGTAACGGTTGGGAATTAGTCTATTTGCGATAGACTCCCATCCCTTCTAACCATTTCAATTTTTTGTATTATTTAAGGAAGCTCACTCGAAACAACCAATTATAATTTTTCTGTATTTTGTACTAGTTGGTTCGCATATATTGTTGTGCAAGTTGCTCTTCACAAGGTTGCTCTTCACTTAGCTAAAAAATGCTCCAAATAAAGACACCCCTTAAGGCACTTAAAGAAGGTTGAGTACCATGAATTTTAATTCAAGGGCATTACTCCATACTAATAAATCATGAGATTAAATTTTGATAATGATTTTTATTTTTTAATTTTTTTTTTTGAAACGTGTTTTGATATGATATAAATGTGACAAGTGTTTTTTTTTTAGTATAATCCACGTTTAGAAAAATATTTTGTATTTTGAATGATTTGTATTAGGTTTTGAAATTTTTTAATCCATTACCGAAGGAGGCCATAAGTACTGTCTAAGCTGGGAAGCAATCGTTGTAACACAAAGTTAATCCTAGCTAGAAATATGACATCATATATAGAACAATTATATACCTGCTTCTGTGGAAGGTCCAGAACAGCATCACTGAAGTCAGCACCTTCAATGACGGCACCGCCGAGGTCACTACGGGTGAGAACCGTTCTAGCGAGCACGGCATTTGTGAGATTGGCTTCATTCAAGACCTAATGATAAAACCCACAGTATCATAATTTTTAATCAACAATATTGCTATAGTACAATTTACAGAAAATGTATTTTTATATGCTTTACCATGCGGTCCATCAATGTGTCGCTCAAATCGGCACCTGAGCCATGAGGACAATTAAAAATTACTCCACAAACCAATTGATTACTCAAGAAACCATTAAAAAACAACAAAGTCCATGACGTGGACCGTCCTAGCCCACACTCATTCGTAACTTAGATCTAAAAATTGGGACGCCAAGCTATAAATAAGTGAAAAAAATTATTTTATATTTTTTAGCCTTCTCGATCAACTGACGTAACTCGTTCACTCGGAATCCTAATTGCAGATCAACTCAAAACCGAAAAGAAAACAAACAAAAATAGATAAGGAGAAACTACACTGGATTCCTAAAAGTATGACTACTTTTACATTTAAGTCTTTAAAATTTAAAAAGTAACATTCGACCCTTACAAATTATCAAATTGTGACAAGTTAATCTCTCCATTAAGTTTTTTCATATTTTTGGACGGAATGTCAGTCACGTGCATCGCACATGACTTTTAACCACCTAAACTCTAGAAAAAAGAAAATACACTTTGGCCCCCGAAATATGACTACTTTTGCGTTTTAGCCTCCAAAATTCAAAAAGTGACTTTTGACTCTCATAACTACCAAATTGTGACAAATTAGTTCACTTGTTAGGATTTTTTGTCTTTTTGAATAGAATGTTAGTCACGTGCGTCGGAAAAATGCCCCATAAGTTCAAGTGTTAAAAAACCAAAACAAAACAAAAAAGAGAAATAAAAAATCAAACAAAAAAAAAAATTGGGGGTGGCTCAACCAACCCCTATGACCGGCTTAGGGTGGCTAAATCACCCTATGACCTTATTGGGGGAGATTCGGCACCCCCGAATAGTTGGCCACCCCCCAACTAGCAAGGGGTTTTTTCAACCATCCCTATTTGACCATTTTAGGGTAACCAAACCATTTTATGGGTTGTGATGAAGCAACCATCCCAGTCCGACCAAATAGGAGGTGACTAAGCTAACCCCAAACGATATAAGGGTGGTTTTAACTAACCCCATTTGGTCATTTTGGGGTGGCCAAACCAGTCCCACCCCATGAACTATGGGGCTAGTTTTTCACCCTCAGTCTTGCCAAATAGGGGTAGCCGAACCACCCTCAACCCATTTATAAGTGATTTCGGCCGCCCCATTTTTTTTTTGTTAGCCTTTGTTTTGTTTTTAATTTTGTTTTCTCTTTTTTTATTTTTTTTATTTTTATAACACTTTACTCCATGGGCATTTTTGGGAGTTTAGGTAATTAGAAGTCACCTGCAAGAATGTGACTGACATTCCATCTAAAAAAACAAAAACTTAACGGAGGGTCTAGTATGTCATAGTTTGGTAGTTTGTAAAGGTCATATGTCACTTTTTTTTACTTTGGAGGCTAAAACGCAAAAGTTCTCATACTTTGGGAGATAAAGTGTATTTTTCCTATGAGCATTCAAAAGTGGTCGTATATACTTTGAGTGGTAAAATGTATTTTTCTCAATAAATAATTGCCAGTGTAACCAGAATAATAAAAAGCAGAATCCTGATCGACCAGGCCAGTTCGATTTTTTCTTTTTATGTCATTATTAATTGAAAAACGGTGGCTTATTTTGCTGATACTAGTCTTTACTCAATTGTAACTTTTTGGCTTTGGATTTACGGATTTTCTTTTGCACCGATAGGAATTATGCCTTTGAGACTAGGTTTAAGCATATTGTTATATCTTTCTTTTTTTCTTTGTCTTATATTTGTATTGGGTTATACACAAAAACTGAAAATAAATACAATGAAAGACACCCTAATTCCTTCCTGGCCAAGAAAGGACCTCTAATTGGGTTTGAGATTATAACAATTGTTTTTACGGTAAACTATTAAATTGATTCTTCTAGTTTGACCTTGTAAGAAATAAATTTATGTGTTTTCAAAATGAACTTATAAATCTGTGTTATGTTTTCTAACAAAATGATTTCTCCGTACAAATTTAAGTCCTTTTTTCAATAGAGCTTTTTATGAAATTATAATATTACTCTTGATTAAAAAATTATAAAAAAGGAAAAATTATAGAGCTTTTTAATTTTTTTTATAATTATTTATTTAAAGGTAGAATTTTAATTTTATAAAAGCTTTGTTGGAAAGATTGTTGGAATTTGAACAGTTGACTAATTTTGTTTCATAAGCATACTACATGAATTTATTTGTTATAAGGTCAAATCATAGAGATCAATTTAAAAATTTTACTTATTTTTATATTGAATTTGGTTTTGAGATTTTTTTGATCAACTGTTCTTGTATCCTCTATTTGTATACGGGAATTTGAATTGGAAAAGGCCGTGAATATATTTAGCATCAAAATCTTGAATATTCTAGAATTGTTTCAAAAATCAATGGTAGTTTTACTAAAGTAAGGTTCTATTTGTTTCGACGTAAAATATTTTCCGTTGACAAATGTTTTCAAAGAAATTATTTTTCAAGAAAATATTTTACGCTGAAAACATTTTCCGACATTTAACGCGTATAAAACCACAAATGTTTTTTTATGTTTTCATTCAATCATATTAAGCTATAATTTCTGACATTACTGTTACCCTATTGGCAAGCAGTAATGTTGTTAGTCAGTGACTGTTGGGCTTCACACTCACTTCATCGATCTAGAACATGTTGACACTCTCCTAGGCCAAATATGGCGGCCCATGGCCACCGTGTGGCTTGGTGGACGCTGATGCACCAGCTCCATCACCCACAGTGCTGAGCTCTCTCTGTGTATTGATTCTTTGTGAATGTATGCAATGAATAAGGAAATCGAGCTTCATCTATATCATTTCATGAAACAAGACAGAAATGGAAACGACGCAGAAAAAGAAGAACGAAAGAGTTTGAAGAAAGTAAAAAATTAACGTTAGGGTTGTTTGAGGAGTGGACGATGGACATTAAAAGTAGTGGATGGTTGAGATTAATTCTTGGAATGGGAGAAGATAGGTGTGGCCCTGGCTATCATGCACGTTAACTGTAAAGTCCCAAAGATTTATCAAGTTTTAGAGTTTATTTTTGAGCTTTGGATGCCATGGAATGTTTGCTCTATGGAACGTTCGATGTTGAGGATCAAACGTTCGATACATGTCTCGACGAACTGATCATGTGAGAACTTTCGATCAATATGCATGTAAGACAATATCAAACGTTTGATGCTTTTATGGAACGTTCGATGTGCTTTTATCATACGTTCAATGCTTTTATCATACGTTCGATGAAAATCCTAGAATCGTTGGATAATAGTGCATCAAACGTTCAATGCATCCAAAAATCCATCATTTCTTATATAGACATCCCAACTCTATAAATACCAACCCTAACCCCTTTCTGCACTGTTCACACTCGGTTTGAATCACCAGAAACTTGTGTGTGTATGAGTGAGAGTGTTTGAAGGAGAAGGAAGGTGTTTTGGCTTGAAAAGGTATCCATCATTTCCCAAGTTCGTTTCTTTATTTTTACTTGTTGTCATGTTGCCTAATAGTTGTTAAGTCTTAGTTTTTATGTTGTTTAGTTTGAGATTGATCATTTTGGAGTATTAGTTGGTTTATGTAGATTTTGATGTTTTGAGGTGGTTTAGAAGCTTGGTATCTCAAATCCTGTGTTTTTGTAGTTTCAGATTCTTTATTTTCTCTAGTTAAACGTTTAAGAGACCTTAGGAGGAGTTAGAAACTAAAAGGAACCGAGATGTGGTCCAGAATGAGTTTCTAGACTTCATCAAACGTTCGATGTGCGGGTGTAAAACGTTTGATGCTCAGTCAGAATGACCTTTTAGGTTATTAGAAGCCTAAGACTTGTTTAACTCAAGGCATAAGACTAATGGTAAGGTTATTTCTTAGATTCGGAAGTTGGAGACCCATTGGAAGAGTATTTAATGGAACCATACGACTCAAGTGACTAAAAACTCACATGGATACTCGTTATTGTTATACTTTTATGCATATCATGATTATTTTGATGTACAAAACTTGCATGTTTATAACTCTCATGAAATGCCTATTTATTCTCAACTGTGAACTCTATTTTTGTGAAAACGGTTGTGATTAATAAAGATAATGAAATAATGAGTTGTGAAGAGCATGCATATAAAAGACACAAAGATTAATGTACATCGTATAACATGGTTACACCGTCTTGTAACGAAATAATGACCACGAACTTACTATTATTATGGGTTGATTCTATAGTCAAAAAGTATTATTTTATGAAGAGGGCCTTGGATCCAATAATTTAATTTGTGACAGTGCACAATTCATTGAGTGGGTCACCCTTCACAGCTTAACTAGTTAGTGTAGACCACCCGAGGTCGGGCTCGGTCGGGCTCGGTCGGACTGCTAGCATAAGACGGTAGTTGTGCAATTGTCTGAAGCACTGAAAATTGAATCAGATGTCCGTTTGGATGCGCTAACCTTATTGAGCGAGGGTAAAGATTCAAATAGACCATATTGTTAACATATCACATGTTCCTATTTACATCATGTATTATAAATATATTGCATCATGCCATGTTTTATGATATAAATTGAGAATAAGAATGCTTGTGTTTATCAACTGAGTTCACAAATAATAATGTGTATGACATGTACATTATTACTCACTAAGTCATAGACTTACTCTTGTATCTTTTCAACTTATACTCTTATGCGAATTGTTAGCTAAAATCAAAGATGACTGTTTATGGGATGCACCTGGTTTGATTGGAGGATGTCCTCTAGGTGATCTTTGATCATCTGGAACCAGTTTGGCTCGCTCATATATGGTTTTGTGGAGGAGATCATTGTAGCGACATGATTGATATGGTTTACGAGATGTATCTCGAGTTGGAGCCCAATTAGTTTTGTTTTGGATGGTATATATTAGTATTTTAAGATGTAATCTTTATGTTATTTCAATGACTGGTCTTATGACCTTATTTTGGAGACATCAGAACAAATAATTATTTATGATAATATGATATGTTTTATTGTGCTATTCTGATATTTTTTTATTGTGGATATTAGTTACTATCTCTATCTTTTATAAATAATAAGTCTTTTACTGTAGACTCTCATTTTCTCTTAAATGAGTGTATGATCCATGAGTTTTGACCTTGAAGGGGTTAAGACTAGGAGGCGTACCTCTAAGTCATTTACTAGTTAAATGATTTTGTCGGGGTGTTACAGTTGGTATCAGAGCTTTTGCACTTTGAAAGACTATTGGATTCAGAGAGATAGCACAGGTAATGATCATACCAGAATATAGGTTAGTTAAATGTTAAGGCTTTGCCTTAGGTTTAGCTGTGTACTTTTCGAGACAGTTTTTGATTCTGTTGTTCGTTGCAGAAGATGCCGCCTCGAAGGAACCCAGCTACCGGTCCTAACGTTTTGGAAATGGGAGATGCTAAAGATCGTGTCGTTCCTCCAAAGACCGTGGATATCCCAGTTCAGGGAGCCGTCCACCCAAATCCGACTCAACTGCTCGTAGCAATTACGCAGTTGGTGATTGTTATAACTCAGGAGAGGGAAACAAGACAACCTTTTGCTGGGCAAGGTTGTACTTTTAAAAATTTCTGCAGCCACAACTTCGATGGTTTCAATGGTACTGGAGACCATATTAGTGTTGAATGATATGGAGGAACTTCTAGAAGCTACGGGATATAATGATAGCTAGAAGGTACCATATACTGCCTATAAGCTAGATGTCTGGGGAAGCCAAGAGGTGGTGGCAGGCTAAGAAGGTCCTGTTTATTTTAGAATTGGGTTCAGAACAAGCTATCACTTGGAAAATGTTTAAGGATGCTTTCAACAAGCATTTCTTTCCCATAGTGGTGCAAGAGGCTAAGTCATGGGAGTTTATGGATTTAACCCAAGGAGGCATGTCGGTCACTGAGTATGCTTCTCGATTAGTGCAACTATCCCGATTTGCTCCTTACCTTATTCCGAATGAGGAGAAGAAGGCCAAGAAGTTTGAGAGAGACCTACATCCCTGAATTAAGACAATGATGGCTTGTTTTGATATCCGGGATTTCTCTTAATTGGTGGATCGTGCATCCATTTATGAGGAAGGACTCAAGGAGAGTTCGGCAACCGCCGCAGAGCACAAGAAAAGGAACTTCATTCTCGGGGCTACTTCTTCTGCAGGTGTGGGGTTTAACAAGAGGATGGTTGTATGAGGTCATCAATTTCAGCGACTACCCCTGGATCGTGCACTAATCGCCCCTCAGTATCGACCGTAGTAGAATCAATAGAGCCAGCAAACTCAAAAGGTTCAAGCATCTACTCGGTGTTGCCAATGTAATAAGGTGCATTGGGGAGCGTGTAGAGCAAGCTCGGGAACTTGCTTTAAGTGTGGCTATTTTGGGCACTTCAGTAAGGAATGCATAGCCAAGAATATAGCGCCGTTACAAGGGAGTGTGCAGAAACCGTTGGTACCCGCTTGGATGTATGCATTTGGATTGGAAGGGCTTGCAGAAGGATCGGAAGTGGTGACAAGTACCATCCTTATTATTGGATTTGAAGTATCAGTTTTATTTGACTCTGGAGCTACCCACTCATTCATATTTAGTACTTTTATAAGATTATCTAATGGTTTGACCCCTAGATGTCGGTTTGGCTGTAGCAGCACCAGTAGGTAAGACGGTAGTGTATAAGAGTGCAGTTTGCGATTGTCCTTTGAGCATCTGCGGAAAGATACTCCCCACAAACCTAGTTGTCTTTGCGATGTTCGGCTACGACATCATCTTGGGAATGGATTGGCTCGCGAAGCACCATGCCAACATCGATTGCGCGAGAAAAAGGGTAACGCTTAGGCCTTGGGGAGATACGAAAGTTACTTTCATTGGATCTCGGGCTAATACCCTACTTCCTGTGATATCGGCTGTTCAAGCAAGGAAGTTCATTGCTAGTGGAGATTCGGCATTTGTGGCGTTTGTTGTCGAAGCTACGGAGAAGGAGGGGAGAACTTGCAAGATATTCCCGTGGTGTAGGAATTTCCAAACGTCTTTTCAACGGAATTCTCTAGTTTATCATCTAAGAGGGAAGTCGAGTTTGGAATCGAGTGTATTCCAAGCACAAGACCAATATCAAAGGCACCATATTGGATGGCGCTAGCGGAGCTTAAGGAGTTGAAGGTCCAGTTGCAAGAACTACTGGATAAAGGTTTCATTCGCCCTAGTTCTTTGCCTTGGGGAGCACTTGTGCTATTCGTCAAGAAGAAGGATGGAACTCTGAGGATGTGCATCGATTATCAAGAGCTGAACAAGGTCATTATTAAGAATAAGTGTCATTTGCCAAGGATTGATGGCTTATTGGACCAGTTACAAGGAGCTAGAGTATTCTCCAAGATAGACTTGCGGTCAGGATACCACCAAGTCAGAGTTAAGGAAGGAGAGATATCGAAGACAGCTTTCAGAACTCAATATGGACATTACGAGTTTCTGGTGATGTCATTTGGACTAACGAATGCCCTGGCAGTATTCATGAACACTATGAATAGTCTTTCATGACTATTTGGATCAATTCGTAGTGGTTTTCATTGATAACATCTTGATCTATTCTAAGAATCAAGAGGACCATAGAATTCACCAACGGAAGGCGCTCGGGACTAGGCCGACCAGCGTGCATGAGGTTCAGAGTTTATTGGGACTCGTTGGTTACTACCAACGTTTCATTGAAGGATTCTCTAAGTTGTTAAGACCATTGACTGCTCTTACTCGGAAGAATGCGCGCTATTTATAGACCGATGCTTGTGAGAAGAATTTTCAGGAGCTTAAGAGACGATTAGTGTCAACGCCAATTCTGACATTACCCACAAGCTTTGGAAATTTCGTGGTGTATAGTGACGCATCGAAGAAAGGATTGGGTTGCATGCTTATGCAAAACGGGAAGGTGATTGCTTACACTTCACGGCAATTGAAGGATTATGAACAAAACTATCCTGACGCACAATTTGGAATTGGCAGTAGTTGTCTTTGCACTTAAGATTTGGAGGCACTACTTGTATGGCGAGAAGTGCGAGATCTACACCGACCACAAGAGCCTAAAGTATTTCTTCACTCATAAGGAGTTAAATATGAGGCAATGAAGATGGTTGGAGCTGATTAAGGATTACGATTGTGAGATCAACTACCATCCAGGGAAGGCTAACGTGGTAGCTGACGCTTTGAGTTGGAAGTCAACGCTGGGAGCCTCTCAACCACAGTTGATCATGGAGGGAAAGATTTCGAGTAGAAGTCGTTGAGGAGGGTATTCCCATACTTGTGTGTAGTATGACAACGTAGCTTGAGTTGCTTGAAAGGATCAAAGCCGCTCAAATCGATGACCCTGAGTGCCTAAAAATTAAGCAAATAGAGGAAGGTAAGCACAAGAGTTTTGCTTAAGCGATGATGGGATGCTCACCCATTCTAAGCGAGTTTGTGTACTTGCAAGTAATGAGTTGAGGAAAGAGATTATGAGTGATGCTCATCATTCTCTACTTTTTGTACATCCTGGAAGTACCAAGATGTATAAGGACGTGAAGGGTTCATATTGGTGGAACAATATGAAGGGGGACATTGCTAAGTTCGTAGAACAATGCCCTACCTGTCAGCAAGTGAAGGCTGAACATCAAAGGTCTGCAGGAATGCTCAAACTCCTGCTTATACCTAAGTGGAAATTAGATGAAATAGCTATGGACTTTATAGTATGATTACCAAGGACGCCTACTGGAGAAGATGTTATTTGGGTAGTTGTGGATCGGCTAACAAAGAGTGCTCACTTCATTCCTGGGAAAGTCAAGGACCCGATGGAAAAGTTGGCAAGACTATATGTCCAGAATATAGTACGACTTCACGAAGTACCTTCAATGATTGTGTCAAATTGAGATTCTTGTTTTACATCGCGGTTTTGGCAAAGTTCGCAGAAAGAAATGGGGACAGAACTGAAGTTTAGTACTGCTTTTCACCCTCAAACCGATGGCTAGTCAGAGTGAACTAATCAAGTTTTGGAAGAAATGCTTCAAGCTTGTATTTTGGATTTCTAGGGTAGATGAATCCAGTATCTGCCTTTGATCGAGTTCGCCTACAACAACAGTTACAAAGCAACTATCGAAATGCCACCTTACAAGGCACTCTACGGACGAAGATGCCAGTTGCCCTTCTATTGGAATGATATTAGGGAATGACAACTACTTGGACTTGAGATGTTGCAAGATACTTGGGACAAGGTAATCCTCATCAGGCAGAGGATGGCCGCAGCTCAAAGTCGGCAGAAGAGTTACACTAATAACCGAAGAAGGGTTATAAAATTTGAAGTAGGAGATCAAGTATTCTTGAAGATATCTCCTATGAGAAGAGTTATGAGGTTTGGTAAGAAAGGGAAGCTAAGCCTTCGATATGTTGGACCATTTGACATCATACAGAGAGTTGGAAAATTAGCTTATCGAGTTGCTCTACCAGCAGATCTAGCAGGGATGCATGGTGTCTTTCATGTTTCAATGCTAAGGAAGTACATCCTAAATCCAAATTTGGTTATTGCTTATAAGCCTTTGAAAATTCAGGAAAGATTGACATACAAGGAAGTACCAGTACAGATCTTAGATCGTAAGGAACAAGTGCTATGCACCAAGATAATCCCTATAGTTAAGTTGTTATGGCGTAACCATGGAGTTGAGGAAGCCTCTTGGGAAGCTAAGATGGATATACGGAATTGCTATCCTCAATAGTTCAAAGAATCCTCTTGTATGAATTATCTATCTTAAGATTTTCTTACATTTCGGATTGTTGAACAAGGACTAAGAGTTGGCTATTTCCTGTTTAGGATGATGGCCGAGGCACCAATAAAGTTGGACCGCTCTAGAAAAGACTCACTAGATAAGCTGTTGGACTTAGGAGTGGAGCTCGATGATGATTGGTATGATGTCAATAACATCGCTTACGATCCTCGTAATGATATGTACGATGTTGGTAATATCATGTACGACCCTCTTGAAGATCAGTTTGTCTACATATGAAACGAGTACGTTCAAGCACCGCAAGTTCGGATTAATGGATGAGATGAGATCTTTCAAGAGATTATCGAGCATGGACCTTGTGAAGATGAAGGTAATATTCTTATTTTCTTTGGGTCTCTAAAATTTCGAGAACGAAATTTTTATAAGGAGATGAGGATGTAATGCCCCAAAGATTTATCGAGTTTTAGAGTTTATTTTTGAGCTTTGGATGTTATGGAACGTTTGAAGGACTCTATGGAATGTTCGGTGTGCTCATTAAACGTTCAATGTTAAGGATCAAAAGTTTGACACATGTCCCGACACAATGATCACGTGAGAACTTTCGATCAATGTGCATGTCAGACAATATAAAACGTTTGATGCTTTTATGGAACGTTCGATGTGCTTTTATCAAATGTTCGACGCTTTTATCAAATGTTCGGTAAAAACCCTAGAACCATTGGATAATAGTGTATCAAAGTTCGATGCATCCAAAAATCCAACAATTCTTAAATAAACGTCCCAGCTCTATAAATACCAATCCTAACCCCCTTCTGCATGTTCACACTCGGTTTGAATCACCAGACAATTATGTGTGTGTGAGGGAGAGTGTTTGAAGGAGAAGGTGTTTTGGCTTGAAGAGGTATCCATCATTCTCTAGTTCGTTTCTTTGTTTTTACTTCTTGTTATGTTGCCTAGTAATTGTTATGTCGCCTAGTAGTTATTATGTCTTAGTTTTTCTATTGTTTAGTTTGAGATTGATCATTTTGGATTATTAGTTGGTTTATGTAGGTTTTAATGTTTTGAGGTGATTTAAAAGTTTGGTACCTCAAATCTTGTGTTTTTGTAGTTTGAGACTCTTTATATTCTCTGGTTAGACATTTAGGAGACCTTAAGAGGAGTTAGAAACTAAAAAGAACCAAGATGTGGCCCAAAATGAGTTTCTGAATTTTATCAAACATTTGATGTTCCTCATCAAACCTTCGATATTCTTCATCAAATATTTGATATGCGAGTGTGAAATGTTCGACCTTCCTAGTCAAATGTTCAATGCTAGGTCAAAATGATCTTTTGGGTTGTTAGAAGCCTAGGATTTGTTTAACTCAAGGCATAAGACTAATGGTAATGTTATTCTCAGATTTAGAAGTTGGAAACCCGGCAGAAGAGTATTTAATGGAACCATACGACTCAAGTGAGTAAAAACTCACATGAATACTTGTTACTGTTATACTTTTATGCATAGCATGATTATTTTGATGTATAAAACTTACATGCTTACAACTCTCATGAAATGCCTAATTATTCTCAACTGTGAACTCTATTTTGTGAAAACGGTTATGATTAACAAAGATAATGAAATAATGAGTTATGAAAAACATGCATATATAAAAGACACAAAGATTAATGTGCATCGTATGACATGGTTGCACCATCTCACAACGGAATAATGACCATGGGCTTATTATTATTACAGGTTGATTCTATAATCAAATAGTGTTATTTTATGAAGAGGGCCTTGGATCTAATGGTTTAGTTTGTGACAACGCATCATTCATTTAGTGGGTCACCAGTTACGGCTTAACTAATCAATGTAGGCCACCCAAGATCGGACTGTTAATTTAAGACGGTAGTTGTGCAATTGTCTAAAGCACCAAAAATTGTATTAAATGTCTTTTTGGACGCGCTAACCCTATTGAGCAGGAATAAAGATTCAAATAGACTATATTGTTAAAATATTACATGTTCCTATTTACATCATGTATTATAAATATATTGCATCATGACATGTTTTATGTTATAAACTGAGAATAAGAATGCTTGTGTTCATCAACTGAGTTTACAAATGATAATGTGTATAACATGTTCATTATTACTCACTAAGTCGTGCACTTACTCTTGTATCTTTTCCACCTATACTCTTATGCGAATTGTTAGTTAATATCGAAGATGGCTATTTATGGGATGCACCTGGTTCGGTTGGAGGATGTCCTCCAAGTGATCTTTGATCATCTGAAACCAGTTTGACTCGCTCGTATATGATTTGGTGGAGGAGATCGCTGCAGTGACATAATTGATATGATTTACGAGATGTTTCTCGAGCTATAGCCCAATTAGTTTTGTTTTGGATGATATATATTAGTATTTTAAGATGTAATCTTTATGTTATTTTAATGACTGGTCTTATAATCTTATTTTGGAGACATCAGAACATATGATTATCTATGATATTATGATTATGTTTTATTGTGTTATTCTGATATTCTTTTATTGTGGGTATTAGTTGTTATCTCTATCTTTTATAAGTAATAAGTCTTACGCTGTAAACTCTCATTTTCTCTTAAATGATTATATGATTCCTGAGTTTTGACCCTGACCTTGAAGGGGTTAAGGCTATGAGGCATACCGCTAAGTAATTTACTAGTTAAATAATTTTGCCGGGGCATTACATTAACTTCTATTAGTTTATGCATTACTTCCAAAACAAAACTTTTGAACTTCTACGTGTTAGTTTAGAAAATATGCGTTAACTTCAAATGTCCCAAGGCTTCCTAAAGCTTATCACATGAAACCTCATATCCCAAGACAATCTCCTCAAATCTTAGCCTTTACATGTAACCTAGACACCACACAGTTGGTTAAGTTCAAAAACCTTTAGGCGCCTCACTCGCCAGAACCTTGAGACACCCCTTAACCTTCAAACCTCATAACCCATGCCGGTTAAGATCAAAAACCAACTTTACTATATCCATTTGCCTACCAACCGAACCAAAGTTAGTAGGAAAAATCTATATCGGCCGCTCGTTGTCGATAGCTGTTCGGTGTCGACGCCGTGATGGCTGGTGGGTGGCAAGCAGTCAATCTGCACACGCCTAAGCCTAACCTGGCTGCGCTAAAGGCCCACGCCAACTCGACGCACCACGGAGCACGCTTGGCCCATGGACCCTCGCAAATTGGAGCGCGGGTAGGCCAACCCCACACATGATTTTAGTAAAAGTTTAACCAAACCGCGCCACTTGACCGTTAAGCCAAAGCATGTTTCATGAATGTGTGTAACCAACAAAAGATTTAAACTGTTAGTAACAGAACACTGAAATTGGGTGCACGAGCTGCACCTTCCATGTGCGCGAGTGGGACTTGTTTCTGGAGTCATCTTCAACCTCTTGAAACTCTAATTTCGTCCAATTTTCCAGTTTCTCCCTTAAACTTTAATCATTCATATCTTCCTCATTTTAGGTCTGTTATTAAGCATGTCATATGCCAAATTAAACCTTATCACAAGTATAATCTAACCATATGAAAATTTTGCACAATTGAAGACAAAATATTATCTAACAAACAAAGCAAAGTTCTAGGTTGTTGAAGTTAGGTTGTGTATATCTTTCAATATACACATCCAATCATCACCAATTTTTGTGGGCATGTCGTGATGTACATATGAATGTTCTCTACAACATGTATAAATTTGGTGGTCTAATTCATTCATTTTCAAAATATGCCATTAAAGGCCATAGTTTAACGAAAATTGTATATTAAATTAGAAAGCATGGTTTTAATGCATCTTTTAACTTAATAGAAGACACTCAGAGTCACACATACAATGAGAAAACACTTAACTTGGCTTTGATATCAATGTTCAAAAACATAAAAACAGAGTTCTATTGTCTGTACCTTTCCTTGAGAGCTCACAAATCAGGATATTTTGAAAGTGTCCTATATTGTAATGTGATACCTCTCATGTCCATAATTGAAAGAACTCAAACGGTAGTGTTTTATTACAAGAACAAAACACATTCCCCACAACCTAAATGCTATTTGAGTGAGAGAGACGAGAGGACCGAAAGAGATTCATAATTTCAAATTTTGAAATGATGGATTGAATTATCATCTGTTTAACTTCCATCATATGGGTTATTTATAACCAACTAAGAGATACAACTCTTGGAAATATAAGGACTAGCTCCATTGTGGGTATATTAAGATCCATTTACTAACACATTTGATAGGTTGCTAGGCTTGGGTTGTGACTGGGTATGGGTTGAATAGCTCCTTTTGGGTAGGAGAGACCACAATAGTTCATTTCGGGTAGGAGAAACCACAATATTCCACTCAGTAAGGGAGAATACCACAAGTTCACCAATATTTTCTCTTTTTCCGTTATTAACAACAAAATGGTCTTTAAATATAAATACAATAAGATGACACTTAAATTGATAAAGACTCCTAATTAATCTTAATCCCAATTTTAAATAATCTAATCCTAATCTATTCTAACTCAACTACTAAACCTATCTCACCTAATCTTATCCCTATCACTTTTCGTGTAACTCTTGTTCTACACTTGCATGATCGACACTGGTTGAAAATTAAAAGACATTAACATGGATGTAGGTAAATGGACTATGTACTCTGTCAGAATGTTCCTGCTGGATGGTAGTGCAGGCTTTGATGGCTGCATCAAAATTTCAAATCTAAGTACTTTTGGGTCTAATCTACATCCCTCCAAGCTGAAGTCTCAACATTCTAAATGTTCGAACATGACTTACATAAGGGATAAACTTTTAAATTATATTTGATACGCGGAATGACTAGAATAACAAATGAAAGAAGTGAAATCGATTAGCCTTGGAATAATCATTCTCATGATTATGAGAAAATGCCTATTATTTAAATTCAGATAATAGTTTTTCCTCTCAATTTTAAGAGGAATAGCTATTCGCTCATAGCTATGACGATAACTATTCTAAGGCTAATCTATTTTATTTCTTCCATTCTTAATAAAGATTATTTCAACAAATAGTCATTTCACATACCAAACGTATCCTTAGGGTATGGAAGTATGAATAAGCTCAAAGAAATGATTCCTGCTGGTTAGGAACTTCTGGTGCACAGGATTGTTGTAGTGCAGGCTTTGATGGCTGTACCAAAATGCCCGCGGAGGACTAGAGGTGAAGAGGTAAGAAACTTCAAATCTAGTGGACTAGACGGAACTATTATAATTTGCGGAGAGAGGGGTGAAGTGGGAATTTTTCATGTCTTAAGTATTTATGATTTTCTTCTTCGAGAAGTTTATTTTTATGATGTTGGAACTTGGAAGCTCTCAATTTCTATTTGCATGGCTCTGTTACACAATTGTTAAAATGACAAGGAGATTACCTGAAAAATTTGCCTTGTATGCAACTGCTTTCTCGAGGTAAGCACCATTGAATGTTGAACCACTAAAGTCAGATTCCCTCATATCCGCGGCCGTGAAATTGGCTCTTCTGGATTAGTCATTCAAATTAATTACAGGCACATGTTTGCACTAAGAAACAGCATTCACGAAATTCGCTACTTAGCACAAATTTAGGAGGCTCATTTCTTGTAGGAACTTATGTGTTAAGTTAATTTTTGCAACACTATTTCGTTGCTGAGTAATAAATCAATAATAAGAAAAGAAAAGTAAACATAGAACAGAGGTATGAATGTAGTTATATCTGAAGTTCTTTTCTTTTCTTTTTTTCCCATATATTTTCTTTTCAAGTTAAGGTGGCCAGGAATAAGAAGCTTACATTTTCAGTTACTTGATTCTTACTCAACGATGAAACTTTGTGTTTTTTTGTTTTTTTTTTTTAAAAAAAAAGGGGGATTTCGTTTCATACAGAACCAAAAGAACGAAGAATTAGATACAATTCCAGTTCACTTCTGCAACAATTAGTGATGTAAGTTAACTTATTCTAAAAATTTAAGTTAGGAAATCGAGAATTAATTAATTACTTAATATTTTAACACTTTTCGCCATGTTGGGAGCACGCTCAAACTCTCCATTAGTAAGTGAGGCTTAACATGTACATTATTTAACTAGAATAAAGATAAACAATAAAGTTAGGGTTAACTTAAAACTTTTGCTTTGATAACATGTTGAATTATCACTTATTCTTAGATTAAAGCTTAATCTAAAAAAATATAAATTTAATACTTAAACATTGAATGCTGGACCACATCATGCATTACCAATGAAGCAGAGATGGAAAATCACCTGAAATTTTCATTCACATGTACTGCTTTCCTGCATAACAGCAAACAAAGAGTTTCAACTGCATTCAGAACCCCAAAAATTTTAACTAACAAGTAACATACTATCTTCAATTTCTAATATGAAGGGGTCAAAGTATAAATTAGGGCTCAAATTTTTTTTGGTATTGGCCAAGCCTAGTTTTTAAGCCTAAAAATACATATATATTTAACTTAATAAAAAAAATTAAAGAAAATTTAAAAATCAAGGGAGGCAAATGGGTGCTTCCCTATATGTACCTGAGGTCTGCAGAACCAAATTGGGCTGCTGAACCTATCCCGAATTCTCCTCGAGTAGCTGCCTCAAACTTGTTGAGATCAGCAAGAGCAGACATGTTGGAGCTGAAAGTAATAATGGCAGCCGCCACCGCAGTCGACATCAGTTTCCTCCATTTCTTTGATTCTGATTCCGCAACCGAGTTCCTAGAATAACCTTCCCTTTCAAGCAAAATTCAGTAAGCTATGAACTAAATGTTAATTGTTGTTAATTATGCTAGAGCCTAGAATAGATGTACTCACCGCTAAAAGAATTTGTCTTTGGGTCTATCTGACAGACTATGGCAAAAGACTTTGAGAGAAGCTGCTGGGGGATTGAAACCTTTGAATTTGATGAAGAAATGTTAAGGGATTTTATGGATAATGGGGAGATGGAGGAAAGTGCCATTGCCAGTTTTATTATATTTTGCAGAAGATGCAAAACAGAGGTGACAAAAGGTATTGGATTAAGTAGCACGTGACGTGAGAGGTCCCTTTTCCTTTTAGCCTCTTATTTTGCAATGAAAGGATTGGTTGAGATGAGAACACGTGTCTTTTGGGTTTTCTTGCCGTCCTGCCACTTGTTGCTCTTGAGTAAAACTCTGTACCGTCTCTCGGGAAACCTCTTTAATTCAAGAACCCAAAGAGGCAAAGACTAAAATTAATTACGGTAGATCTGCAAAAACGTTTCAAGTAAAGAAAATTAACGTCAAGGTCAAACTAAAATGACTCTTTAACTTTTGACTTTCTCATTTCATCTCGCTGAAATACAGAAATTTAACCAAAAAAAAAAAATAGTTTTCAAAATAGAGAAACGTTGAAACTTTCCTTCAACTGTAGTCATAGATTAGGACACGTTTGGTATCTTTTGAATTGCTATTTCAAGTCATATCTTTTATTAAGAATGAAATGTATTAGTCTTATAAATTTAAGAAGAATGACTATTCCATTTATTGAATGAATAACCATTTCTTCATGGTCATTCTTAATAAGAGTTATTCCAAGGAATAATTATTATGCGTACAAAACATAAACTAAGTTCTCAAATAGATTGGTTTAACCTCCGTTTATTTCAACGTAAACTTATTTCTGTCAAAAAAAGATTTCCTGAGAAAAATGTTTTTCGACGAAAACATGTTTCCGCATTTGGCATGTGCAGAAATCACAAGTATTTTTTATATTTTCAATCAGTCATATTAACCTATAAAAATTAATTTTTATTTACAACATAAAAATTTTACAATATTATATTCATAAAATCACAGGACCATAGCCAAAACATTGCTAGACCCCGCTGGACTACCGCCGGAACCCAGTCAGGACCTAACTAGTGGGTCGGGACCCGACGGGACCTCGTTGGGATCCTGTCAAGACCCTATCGGGACTCTGTTAGGACCCCATCAGGATCAAGACGGGACCCAGCCAGGACCCATCCATGACTCAACCAGGCGAGGTTCTAGCCGGGTCCTGACAAGGTCCGGACCGGGTCCTAAAGAGGTCCGGACTAAGTCCCAGTGAGGTTCGGGACGACTCCCATCGGGACCTTGTTAGGACCTGCCAGGACCAAGACGGGACCTAGCCAGGACCCACGGATACCTCGTCCCAATGATGTCCTGCCAGGTCCCGACGAGGTCCTAGTGAGGTTTCGTAGAGGACTCGGCTGGGTCCCAGCGAGGTCCCGACTCATTCCCGATGAGATCCTGGTTGGGTCCTAGCGAGGTCCAGTCGAGTCCCATAAAGACCAAGCGGGGACTTATCAGGACCCAGCCAGGACCTCATCCTAACAGTGTCCTGGCCAGGTCCCTGCAAGGTCCCAACTGAGTCCCGTTGAGGTCCTAATCGGCTCCCATCGGGGTCCCGATAGTGTCCCAGCGTGGTCCCGATTGGGTCCAACCAGGTTTTAGCATTGGTCCAGTTGGGGTTTAGAGGTGTTTTGGTTGTGGTCCAATGATTTGAGAATGATGAGTTATAATTCGAAAAATAGTTTACAGTTATAAAAAATGAAAACCAATTTACGGCAATTAGTGAAGGTTTTGGTCAACCAAAAATGATTTAGGTTTGGCCACAATTTTTTGCCCCACCAAACATCGAAAAATACGAAAAATGATTTTTGGAAATCATTTTCCGCCGAAAAAAATGGAGCCTTAGTGTGTACTAGTACTACGGTCAAAATAGGCTTTTAGCGACGGTTAGAAGCTGCCATGTCTTAAAAAATTGTCATATAGTTGTTATGGCGGTTTTTGTAGCGTGTGTTTTTAGTTGACATATGTATGTTGTAATAGACCAATGGCAGAGGTTTTTGGAAGTAATCAATTCCGCCTACAAAATTACAACAATAAAAAACACCTCAATATCTTATTTGTTTTGTGGTCTACGACTTCTAGGCTATATTGAGTCAAGCTAAGCTGAGTTTCGGCTGGTAGGACTCGGCTCAAATATCTTGTTCGGGTGCTCAAACTCGGCTCAAGCCCAAACATAGCCATGTTCGAGCTTAGCTTAAACTCGGCTAGATTCACGAGATGAGCTTCCAATCGAGCTCAAGTTGCTCGAACTTGATTGGAATTTTGTAAAATTTTAACTTTAAAAAAAATATATATATAGTAAATAAACAGTGGATACCCCCACCGTTGGTCATGACCAAAGACCACCCAGTGCGCAACATTGAAGTTCCACCAACAACCCTCCTTAGATTCACGCTTGTGTAGCCGATCCTTCGAATGCCTACACTCCCATAACAGTGCCTATGCAAGCTCGGCTGGTCAACACTCATCACGAGTATCAAAAGCTAAGCTCGGCTTGGCTCACCAAGGGAAAAACCTTATGTGAGCTAAAGCTCGAGCTCGCTCATAATTCAAAGATCTGCAGCAAAGCCAGAGATAAGACAATCCATATAATTCCGAACAAATTAAAGTCAAGCATCCATGTAATACCCCGATCCTAACCCTAGTTAAGAGTTTGAGTATTTTAGACCTTAGGGTTAGTTGGAGTTGAGTTGGGGCAAGTTCCGAAGGAGTTTAGGGTTCAGTCAGACCTCCAGGTCATTTTCAGACCTGGAGGATCGATCCTCTACAGGAGAGGATCGATCCTGGCCACCAGAGGATCGATCCTCCTGTCTTGTCAGCGACGAGATCAATCTTCCTCTTTTCAAGATCGATCCTATCGCATTAGAATGCGATTTTAGGGTTTTCTGAAGCCCTAGTACGGCCATAACGTCTATAAATTCATCTTATACTTTCTCTTAACCTAGTTGCACGAACTGGAGTTTTTACGTTCGATCCGGGTTTTTTCCTTCTAACGGGTCTAAAAAGTAAGAAAAAAGTGAACTTGTACAAAAAAGTTTTACGAAGGTCATTTTTGTGGCTTTTTGTTCCGACAGGAGATTTTCAGGTCGAACGCCGGTTTTGCCGATCGAACTAGAGTTTTTACGTTCGTTCGGGGGTTTTTTCCTTCTAACGGATCTAAAAAGTAATAAAAAACTG
>FXXK01000200.1:9039-21453 GCA_900184695.1 Betula pendula | reverse complement strand
TAATTAGGGTAGGCTATTAAGAGGACTTATATCGCATGCTAGGGAACACGAGTTATCTCACATGTAGGTTTAGATTTATGTCGTTTAAATTTATGTCATTTAGGTGAATGACTAGTGCGAAACTATGATGCTTTATCATTTTCTTTTGATAGTAAATTCATGATGAGATCGTTGTAAGGATTGACAAACTTTACACGCTCATATTATGCCTTTATTAAAGATCCTAAGTTAGATACAATCTGCATTCTACCTTTATGTTTACATTCATGTCATTTACATTCATGTCTTTACATTTATGTCATTTACAATTATGTCATTTAAAGTTTATGTCATTTATGTTTAAGTGTCATTTATGTTTAAGTCATTTAACTTTATGTCTTTAAGTTTTTAAAACAAAACCTTTTGTTCTCACGAGTTGAGCCGGAGAACACCTCGAATGCTTGACTAACAACCATCACAGTCCCTGCGGATCGATACCCTCTTTTTAGAACTATCCTGTAAAGGTGTGATCTAACGCGAGCGGTTAATTATAAATGTAAAATCGGTAGCGCTCGCGCGACTATCAGATTCTCCACATTATCTGAGCCTCTCACAACACTGATGAGGAAGAATGCTCCAAAGTTTATGAGAGAGATTCTCCACATTATCTGAGCCTCTCACAACACTGATGAGGAAGAATGCTCCAAAGTTTATGAGAGAGCAATGCGAAGCAAGTGTTCTAGAGTTAAAGCAAAGACTGGTGTCCGCACCTGTCCTCACATTGCCCATGGAATGTGTGTGGTACGTAGTTCAAACATTTGCATCCCAGAAAAGAATGGGATGTGTACTCGTGTAAAAGGGCGAACTAGTGGCCTATGCCTCAAAGCAATCGAAATATCACGAGAATAACTATCTTACTCACAACTTAGAGTTTGCGGCAGTGCCTCGAAGATATATGGACGCATCATCTCTATGGCTTGCTATGTGAAAGTCATACCGATCATTAGAGTCTCAGGTAAAATATTCATGTAAAAAGATCTGAACATGAGACAATAAAGATGGCCAGAGTTGCTGAAGGACTATCATTCAGCATTGTTTTGATTCCATGTAGCTTACTTTGCATAATTAATCTCATAAGATCATCAAACAACATCCTAGGTTTCACATGGCACGTTATCGCATGGCTCCAAGCAAACTAAACGAGTGAAATCGCAACCCCAAGAACTGTTGGACAGGGGATTCATTCAACAGAGTGTCTCTCCGTGGGGAGCGTCGGTATTATTTGTGAAGAAGAGGGATAATACTACACGATTATGTATAGACTATCGGGGGTTGAACAAAGTAACGATTGACAACAAGTATCATTTACCAAGGATCGATGATTTGTTCGACCAACTTAAAGAAGATTCGGTGTTCTCGAATATTGTTAATCATCTGTCGGGATATCACACCATTTTAGAGTGCGAGAAGGAGATGTCACAAATAGGGGCATCTGTACGTGCCAATGCTATTTTGAATTCTTTCGGTCATGCCTTTTGGATTAACCAATCCACCTTCGGTATTCATGCAGTTTATGAACCGTGTATTTCAGAAGTACCTCGATTCGTTCATGGTGGTGTTCGTTGATGACATTCTTGTCCACTCGGCTAATCATCTTATGTGCAAGGAGAATTTGAAAAAGGTATTAGCAGTATTAAGGGAGAAGAAGCTCTTCGCAGAGCTTGAGAAATGTGTCTTTTCGTTGGAAGAGGTATCACTCTTGGGTGATGTTGTCTCGAAGGAAGGCAATGTTGTACATCTGAAAAAGGTAGAGGCTATAGTTGAATGGGAAAGACCAACAAGTGTTCGCCAGATTCTCAGTTTATTGGGCTTCGATGGTTACTATCACAAGTTCATTGTGCAATTCTTCGCATTGACTGAGCCTCTCACAGCACCAATGAGGAAGAATGCTCCAAAGTTTTCAAGAGAGCAATACGAAGCAAGTGTTCTAGAGCTAAAGGAAGCCTGGTGTCCGCACCTGTCCTCACGTAGCCCATGGAATGTGTGTGGTACATAGTTCAAATGTTTGCATCCCGAAAAAGAATGGGATCTACACTCGTGTAAAAGAGCAAAGTGGTAGCCTATGCCTAAAAGCAATCGAAAGATCACGAGAAGAACTATGTTACTCACGACTTAGAGTTAGCGACAGTGCCTTGAAAATATATGGATGCATTATATTTATGGCTTGCTGTGTGAAAGTCATACCGATCAGTAGAGTATCAGGTAAAATCTTCACGTAAAAGGATTTGAACATTAGACAACACAAATGGCCAAGAGTTGCTGAAGGACTATCATTCAGCATTGTTTTGATTCCATGTAGCTTACTTTGCATAATTAATCTCATAAGATCATCAAACTATATCTTGGGTTTCACAAGGCACGTTATCGCATGACTCCAAGCGATCTAAACAAGTGAAACCACAGCTCCAAGAACTGTTGGACTGGGCATTCATTCGATCGAGTGTGTCTCCATGGGGAGCGTTGGTACTATTTGTGAAGAAGAAGGATAGTTCTACACAATTATGTGACTATTGGGGTTTAACAAAGTAACGATTGAGAACAGGTATCATTTACTGAGGATCAATGATTTGTTTGACCAGCTTAAAGAAGCTTTGGTGTTTTCGAATATTGTCAATCATCTGTCGAGATATCGAACCCTCTTAGAGTGAGAGAAGAACCTGTAAGAAATAGGGGCATCTGTACGCGCCAAGGCCATTTTGAATTCTTTTAGTCATGCCTTTTGGATTAACCAATCCACCTTCGATATTCATGTAGTTTATGAACCGCATATTTCATAAGTACCTCTATTCGTTCGTGGTGGTGTTCATTGTTTACATTCTTGTCCACTCAGCTAATCATTTTGTCTGCAAGGAGAATTTGAAAGCGGTACTAGAAGTATTAAGGGAGAAGAACCTCTTCACAGAGCATAAGATGTGTGTCTTTTCGTTGGAAGAGGTATCACTCTTGGGACATATTGTCTCGAAGGATGGCAATGTTGTACATCTGAAAAAGATAGAGGCTATGGTTGAATGAGAAAGACCAACAAGCGTTCGATAGTATCGCAGTTTCTTCGGCATCGATGGTTACTATCATAGGTTCATTCTGTAATTCTCCACATTGTCTGGGTCTCTCACAGTATCGACTAGGAAGCTTGCTCCAAAGTTTTCGAGAAAACAATGTGAAAAAAGTGTTCTAGAGCTAAAGCAAAGACTATTGTCCACACCTGTCCTTACGTTGCCCATGGAATGTGTATGGTGCGTAGTTCAAACGTTTGCATCCCAGAGAAGAATGGGATGTGTACTCCTGTAACAGGGCAAAGTTACAACCTATAACTCAAAGCAATCGAAAGATCACGAGAAGAACTATCTTACTCACTACTTAGAGTTTGCGGCAGTGTTATATGCCTTGAAGATATATGGACGCATTATCTCTATGGCTTGCTCTGTGAAAGTCATACTGATCATTAGAGTCTTAGGTAAAATATTCACGTAAAAGGATTTGAACATGAGACAATAGAGATGACCAAAGTTGCTGAAGGACTATCATTCAACATTGTTTTGATTCCATGTAGCTTACTTTGCATAATTAATCTCAAAAGATCATCAAACAACATCCTATGTTTCACAAGGCACGTTATCGATTGGCTCCAAGCGAACCGAACGAGTGAAGTCGCAGCCCCAAGAACCATCAGACAAGGGATTCATTTGACCGAGTGTGTCTCTGTGGGGAGCATCGGTATTATTTGCGAAGAAAATGGATAATACTACACGATTATCTATAGACTATCGGGGGTTGAACAACGTAAGGATTGAGAACAAGTATCATTTACCAAGGATCAATGATTTATTCGACCAGCTTAAAGAAGATTCGGTGTTCTCGAATATTGTTAATCATCTGTCAAGATATCACACCATTTTAGAGTACGAGAAGAAGATGTAACAAATAAGGACATCCGTACGCACCAATGCTATTTTTAATTCTTTCTGTCATGCCTTTTGGATTAACCAATCCACCTTCTGTATTCATGCAGCTTATGAACCGTGTGTTTCATAAGTACCTCGATTCGTTCGTGGTGGTGTTCGTGCATGACATTCTTGTCCACTCAGCTAATCATCTTATGTGCGGGGAGAATTTGAAAACGGTATTAGAAGTATTAAGGGAGAAGAAGCTCTTCGCAGAGCTTTAGAAGTGTGTCTTTTTGATGGAAGAGGTATCACTCTTGGGTCATGTTGTCTCGAAGGAAGGCAATGTTGTACATCCGAAAAAGATAGAGGCTATTGTTGAATGGGAACGACCAACAAGCGTTCGCCAGATTTGCAGTTTATTGGGCTTCAATGGTGACTATTACAGGTTCATTATGCGATTCTCCACTTTGTCTGAGCCTCTCACAGCACCGATGAAGAAGAATGCTCCAAAGTTTTCGAAAGAGCAAACGAAGCAAGTGTTCTAAAGCTAATGCAAGGTCTGGTGTCCGCACTTGTCCTCACGTAGCCTATGAGATGTGTGTGGTACGTAATTCCAACGTTTGCATCTTGAAAAAGAATGGGATGTGTACTCGTGTAAGAGGGCAAAGTCGTAGCCTATGCGTCAAAGCAATTGAAAGATCAGGAGAAGAACTATGTTACTCACGACTTAGAGTTTGCGGCAATGCCTTGAAAATATATGGATGCATTATATCTATGGCTTGCTGTGAGAAAGTCATACCGATCATTAAAGTCTCAAGTAAAATATTCATGTAAAATGATTTGAACAGGAGACAACACAGATGGCCAGAGTTGCTGAAGGACTATCATTCAGCATTGTTTTGATTCCATGTAGCTTACTTTGCATAATTAATCTCATCAGATCATAAAACAACATCCTGGGTTTCACAAGGCACATTATCGCATGGCTCCAAACGAACTGAACGAGTGAAATTGTAGCCCCAAGAACCGTTGGACAGGGGATTCATTCGATCGAGTCTGTCTCCGTGGGGAGCGTCAGTATAATTTGTGAAGAAGAGGGATAATACTACATGATTATGTATAGACTATCAGGGGTTGAACAAAGTAACGATTGACAACAAGTATCATTTACCAAGGATCGATGATTTGTTCGACCAGCTTAAAGAAGATTCGGTGTTCTCTAATATTGTTAATCATCTGCTGGAATATCACACCATTTTAGAGTGCAAGAAGAAGATGTAACAAATAGGGGCATCTGTACGTGCCAATGCCATTTTGAATTCTTTGGGTCATGATTTTTGGATTAACCAATCCACCTTCGATATTCATGTAGTTTATGAACCGCGTATTTAGTAAGTACCTCGATTCATTCGAGGTGGTGTTCATTATTGACATTCTTTTCCACTCGGCTAATCATCTTGTGTGCATGGAGAATTTGAAAACAGTATTGGAAGTATTAAAGGAGAAGAAGCTCTTCGCAGAACTTAAAAAGTGTGTCTTTTCGTTGGAAGAGACATCACTCTTGGGTCATGNCATCTGTACGTGCCAATGCCATTTTGAATTCTTTGGGTCATGATTTTTGGATTAACCAATCCACCTTCGATATTCATGTAGTTTATGAACCGCGTATTTAGTAAGTACCTCGATTCATTCGAGGTGGTGTTCATTATTGACATTCTTTTCCACTCGGCTAATCATCTTGTGTGCATGGAGAATTTGAAAACAGTATTGGAAGTATTAAAGGAGAAGAAGCTCTTCGCAGAACTTAAAAAGTGTGTCTTTTCGTTGGAAGAGACATCACTCTTGGGTCATGTTGTCTCAAAGGAAGGCAATGTTGTACTTTCGAAAAAGATAGAGGCTATAGTTGAATGGGAAGGACCAACAAGCGTTCGCCAGATTCACAGTTTATTGGGTTTCGATGGTTACTATCACATGTTCATTGTGCGATTCTCCGCATTCTCTGAGCCTCTCACAACACCGACGAGGAAGAATGCTCCAAAGTTTATGAGACAGCAATGCGAAGCAAGTGTTCTAGAGTTAAAGCAAAGAATGGTGTCCGCACTTGTCCTCACATTGCCCATGGAATGTGTGTGGTACGTAGTTCAATCGTTTGCATCCCAGAAAAGAATGGGATGTGTACTCGTGTAAAAGGGCGAACTGGTGGCCTATGCCTCAAAGCAATTGAAATATCACGAGAATCATTATCTTACTCACAACTTAGAGTTTGCGGCAGTGCCTTGAAGATATATGGACGCATTATCTCTATGGTGTGAAAGTCATACCGATCATTAGAGTCTCAGGTAAAATATTCACGTAAAAGGATTTGAACATGAGACAACAGTGATGGCCAGAGTTACTGAAGGACTATCATTCAGCATTGTTTTGATTCTGTGTAGCTTACTTTGCATAATTAATCTCATAATATCATCAAACTACATCCTGGGTTTGACAAGGCACGTTATCGCATGACTCCAAGCAAACTGAACAAGTGAAACCGCAGCTCCAAGAACTATTGGACAGGGGATTCATTCAATCAAGTGTGTCTCAGTGGGGAGCGACGGAGATACAGTACAATTCGTGAAGAAGAGGGATAATACTACACGATTATGTATAGACTATGGGGGTCGAACAAAATAACAATTGAGAACAAGTATCATTTACTCAAGATCAATGATTTGTTCGACCAGCTTAAAGATGCTTTGGTGTTCTCGACTATTGTTAATCATCTATCGGGATATCAAACCATCTTAGAGTGCGAGAAAAAGCTGTAACAAATAGGGGCATCCGTACGCACCAAGGCCATATTCAATTCTTTTAGTCATGCCTTTTGAACTAACCAATCCACATTCGGTATTCATGTAGTTTATAAACCGCATATTTCATAATCACCTCGATTCGTTCATGGTGGTGTTCATTGTGGACGTTCTTGTCCACTCAGCTAATCATCTTGTGTGCAGGGAGAATTTGAAAATGGTACTAGAGTTATTAAGAGAGAAGAATCTCTTTGCAAAGCTTAAGAAGTGTGTCTTTTCATTGGAAGAGGTATCACTCTTAGGTCATGTTGTCTCGAAGGATGGCAATGTTGTACATCTAAAAAAGATAAAGGCTATAGTTGAATGGGAATGACCAACAACCGTTCGATAGTATCACAGTTTCTTCGACATCGATGGTTACTATCATAGGTTCATTGTGAGATTCTCCACATTGTCTGGGTCTCTCACAGCACCAACTTGGAAGAATGCTCCAAACTTTTCGAGAAAACAATGTGAAGCAAGTGTTCTAGAGCTAAAGCAAAGACTAGTGTCCGCACTTGTCCTCACGTTGCCCATTGAATGTGTGTGGTACGTAGTTCAAACATTTGCATCCTAGAAAAGAATGGGATGTGTGCTCCTGTAAAAGGGCAAAGTGGTATCCTATGCCTCAAAGCAATCGAAAGATCACGAGAATTACTATCTTACTCACGACTTAGAGTTTGCGGCAATGCGTTGAAGATATATGAACGCATTATCTCTATGGCTTGCTGTGTGAAAGTCAATCCGATCATTAGAGTCTCACATAAAATATTCACGTAAAAGGATTTGAACATGAGACAACAGTGATGGCCAGAATTACTAAAGGACTATCATTCAGCATTGTTTTGATTCTATGTAGCTAACTTTGCATAATTAATCTCATAAGATCATCAAACTACATCTTGGGTTTCACAAGGCATGTTATCGCATGGCTCCAAGCGAACTGAACGAGTGAAACCTCATCATCAAGAACTGTTGGACAGGGGATTCATTCGACCGAGTGTGTATCCGTGGGGAGCGTCGGTATTATTTGTGAAGAAAATGGATAGTTCTACACGATTATATGACTATCGGAGGTTGAACAAAGTAACGATTGAGAACAAGTATCATTTATTGAGGATCGATGATTTGTTCGACCAGCTTAAAGAAGCTTCAATGTTCTCGAATATTGTTAATCATCTATCTGGATATCACACCATTTTAGAGTGCAAGAAGAAGGTGTAACAAATAGGGGCATCCGTACGCACCAATGCTATTTTGAATTCTTTCGGTCATGCCTTTTGGATTAACCAATCCACCTTCGGTATTCATGCAGTTTATTAACCGCGTATTTAATAAGTACCTCGATTCATTCATGGTGGTGTTCATTATTGACATTCTTTTCCACTTGGCTAATCATCTTGTGTGCATGGAGAATTTGAAAACAATATTAGAAGTATTAAGGAGAAGAAGCTCTTCGCGGAGCTTAAGAAGTGTGTCTTTTCGTTGGAAGAGGTATCACTCTTGGGTCATGTTGTCTTAAAGGAAGGCAATGTTGCACTTTCGAAAAAGGTAGAGGCTATAGTTGAATGGGAATGACCAACAAGCGTTTGCTAGATCCGCAGTTTATTGGGCTTCGATGGTTACTATCGCAGGTTTATTCTGCAATGCTCCACATTGTCTGGGCCTCTCACAACACCAATGAGCAAGAATGCTCCAAAGTTTTCGAGAGAGCAATGTGAAGCAAGTGTTCTAGAGCTAAAGCAAAGACTGGTGTCCACACCTGCCCTCACATTGCCCATGGAATATGTGTGGTACGTAGTTCAAACGTTTGCATCCCGAAAAAGAATGGGATGTGTACTCTTGTAAAAGGGCAAAGTGGTAGCCTATGCCCCAAAGCAATCGAAAGATCACAAGAAGAACTATCTTACTCACGACTTAGAGTTTGCGGCAGTGCCTTGAAGATATATCAATGCATTATCTCTATAGTTTGCTGTGTGAAACTCATACTGATCATTAGAGTCTTTGGTAAAATGTTCGCGTAAAAGGATTGGAACATGAGACAACAGAGATGGCCAGAGTTACTGAAGGACTATCATTCAACATTGTTTTGATTCTATGTAGCTCACTTTGCATAATTAATCTCATAAGATCATCAAACTACATCCTGGGTTTCACTAGGCACGTTATTGCATGGCTCCAAGCGAACTAAACGAGTGAAACCGCAGCTCCAAGAACTGTTGGACAGGGGTTTCATTCAATCGAGTGTGTATCTGTGGGAAGCATCCGTATTATTTGTGAAGAAGAATGGTAGTTCTACATGATTATGTGAGTATCGGGGGTCGAACAAAATATTGAGAATAAGTTTCATTTACCGAGGATCAATGATTTGTTCGACCAGCTTAAACAAGCTTTGGTGTTCCCGAATATTGTTAATCATCTATCGGGATAACAAACCATCTTAGAGTGCGAGAAGAAGTTGTAACAAATAGGGGCATCCGTACGCGCCAAGGCCATTTTGAATTCTTTCGGTCATGCCTTTTGGATTAACCAATCCACCTTCGGTATTATGCAGTTTATGAACCGCATATTTCATAAGTACCTCGATTCGTTTGTGGTGGTGTTCATTGTTGACATTCTTGTCCACTCGACTAATCATCTTGTGTGCGAGGGGAATTTGAAAACAGTGCTAGAAGTATTAAGGGAGAAGAAGCTCTTCGCGGAGCTTAAGAAGTGTGTCTTTTCGTTGGAAGAGGTATCACTCTTGGGTCATGTTGTCTCAAAGGATGGCAATGTTGTACATCTGAAAAAGATAGAGGCTATAGTTGAATGGGAACACCAACAAGCGTTCGATAGTATCACGATTTCTTCGGCATCGATGGATACTATCATAGGTTCATTTTGTGATTCTCCACATTGTCTGAGTCTCTCACAACACTGACTAGGAAGAATGCTCCAAAGTTTTCAGGAAAACACTGTGAAGCAAGTGTTCTAGTGCTAAAACAAAGACTGGTGTCCACACCTATCCTCATGTTGCCTATGGAATGTGTGCGGTACGTAGTTCAAACGTTTGCATCCCAGAAAAGAATGAGATGTGTACTCGTGTAACAGGGCAAAGTTGCAACCTATGCCTCAAAGCAATCGAAAGAGCACAAGAAGAACTATCTTACTCACTACTTAGAGTTTGCAGCAATCTTATATGCCTTGAAGATATATGAACGCATTATCTCTATGGCTTGCAGTGTGAAACTCAGACCGATCATTAGAGTCTCAGCAAAAAATTCACGTAAATGGATTGGCCGGAGTTAGTGAAAGACTATCATTCAACATTGTTTCGATTCCAAGTAGCTTATTTTACATAATTAATCTCACAAGATCATCCAAACTACATCCTGGGTTTGACAAGGCACCTTATCGCATGGCTCCGAGCGTACTGAACGAGTGAAATCGCAGCCCCAAGAACCTTTGGACCGAGGATTCATTCGACCGATTGTATCTCCGTGGGGAGCGTCGAAATTATTTGTGAAGAAGATGGATAATACTACGAGATTGAGAACAAGTATCATTTACCAAGGATCGATGATTTGTTTGACTAGCTTGAAAAAGCTTCGGTGTTCTCGAATATTGTTAATCATCTATCGGGATATCACACCATTTTAGAGTGCAAGAAGAAGATGTAAAAAATAGGGGCATCCATATGCTCCAATGCTATTTTTAATTCTTTCGGTCATGCCTTTTGTATTAACCAATCCACCTTCGGTATTCATGCAGTTTATGAACCGCGTATTTCATAAGTACCTCAATTCGTTCGTGGTAATGTTCATTATTGACACTCTTGTCCACTCGACTAATCATCTTGTGTGCAGGGAGAATTTAAAAACGGTATTAGAAGTATTAAGGGAGAAGAAGCTCTTCGCAGAGCTTAAGAAGCGTGTCTTTTTGTTGGAAGAGGTATCACTCTTAGGTCATGTTGGCTCGAAGGAAGGTGATGTTGTACATCCGAAAAAGATAGAGGCTATAGCTGAATGGGAACGACCAACAAGCGTTTGCCAAATTTGCAGTTTATTGGGCTTCGATGGTTACTATCACAGGTTCATTGTGCGATTCTCCACATTGTCTGAGCCTCTCACATCACCGATGAGCAAGAATGCTCCAAAATTTCGAGAGAGCAATGCGAAGCAAGTGTTCTAAAGCTTAAGCAAAGACTGGTGTCCGCACCTGTCCTCACGTTGCCCATGGAATGTGTCTGGTACGTAGTTCCAACGGTTGGATCCCGGAAAATAATGGGATATGTAGTTGTGTAAATGGACAAAGTGGTAGCCTATGCCTCAAGGCAATCGAAAGATCACGAGAAGAACTATCTTACTCACGACTTAGAGTTTGCGGCAGTGCCTTGAAGATATATAGACTCATTATCTCTATGGCTTGCTGTGTGAAACTCATACCGATCATTAGAGTCTCAGGCAAAATATTCACGTAAAAGGATTTGAACATGAGACAATAGAGGTGGCCAGAGTTACTGAAGGACTATCATTCAACGTTGTTTTGATTCCATGTAGCTTACTTTGCATAATTAATCTCATAAGATCCTAAAACTACATCCTAGGTTTCACAAGGCACGTTATCGCATGGCTCCAAGCGAACTAAGCGAGCGAAACCACAGCTCCAAGAACTATTGGATAGGGGATTCATTCGATCGAGTGTGTATCCGTGGAGAGCGTCAGTATTATTTGTGAAGAAGAAGGATAGTTCTTCACGATTATGTGACTATCGGGGGTCGAACAAAGTAATGATTGAGAACAAGTATCATTTACTGAGGATCAATGATTTGTTCGACCAGCTTTAAGAAGCTTTAGTGTCCTTGAATATTGTTAATCATCTATTTGGATATCAAACCATCTTAGAGTGCAAGAAGAAGCTGTAACAAATAGGGGCATTCAAACATGCCATGGCCATTTTGAATTCTTTCAGTCATGCCTTTTGGATTAACCAATCCACCTTCGGTATTCATGCAGTTTATGAACCGCATATTTTATAAGTACCTCGATTCGTTCATGGTGGTGTTCGTTGTTGACATTCTTGTCCACTCGGCTAATCATCTTGTGTGCGGAGAGAATTTGAAAACGATACTAGAAGTATTAAAGGAGAAGAAGCTCTTCACGGAGCTTGAGTTGTGTGTCTTTTCGTTGGAAAAGGTATCACTCTTGGGTCATGTTGTCTAGAAGGATGGCAATGTTGTACATCTAAAAAAGATAGAGGCTATAGTTGAATGGGAACGACCAACAAGCATTTGATAGTATCGTAGTTTCTTCGGCATCGATGGTTACTGTCATAGGTTCATTGTGTGATTCTCCACGTTGTTTGGGTCTCTCACAGTACTGACTAGGAAGAATGCTCCAAAGTTTTCAAGAAAACAATGTGAAGCATGTTTTCTAGAGCTAAAGCAAAGACTGGTGTCCATACTTGTGCTCATGTTGCCTATGGAATGTGTATGGTACGTAGTTCAAACGTTTGCATCCCAAAAAAGAATGGGATGTGTACTCGTGTAATAGGGCAAAGTTGCAGCCTATGCCTCAAAGCAATCGAAAGATCACGAGAAGAACTATCTTACTCACTACTTAGAGTTTGCGGCAGTGTTATATGCCTTAAAAATATGTGGACACATTATCTCTATGGCTTGT
>FXXK01000199.1:42003-78514 GCA_900184695.1 Betula pendula | reverse complement strand
TTTTCTAGAATAAAAAGGTTTTTAAAAAATATTTTTGAAGTTTTTTGTACCAAACAAAGAAGCTTTTTGTTTGGCACATATTTTTAAATACTAAAAATATTTTTTAAACTTTCAAACACAATCTCAAATAGGCTCAAAATGATTGAACAATAAAAAATTTATTTAAACAAATATGTCTCATTTTATCTCTCATATATTATTTGAACAAATTACTAAAAAATTTAGACCGATAATTACTAATTATCAAAATCTTTTTTTTTTTAAAAAAAAAGGGGTCAAAATTTGTGTAGCTTGGCATAATCAGATCCAGATTTGTGGGTCAAGTCAATGAGATATTGTCTCGTTTTCTGGTCAAACATTCCAGTGAGTTTTTAATTCGATTCAATTAAAAACTGTGTGATCTTTATACGGAAATGTCCTAATGCCACTGGCCCACTATGCTAGCCTATCAGATTAGACTCAGCCGATTGGGTGACGGTGACCGCACTAAATTCCGCAAGTTGGCCACTAGGCCCGAAAAGGATACAAATTTCCTCCGATTTGGGTCGGAGAAAATTTGCTCAAACCCTTTTTAAAAAAAAGTGACAAAAATTAGAAAAAAAAATTAAATTTTTTTTTTAAAAAATCATATATACAACAATGTTACGAAAACAAAAAATAAAGCAAAAAAAAATAATTTTTTTGCTTTGTTTTTAGTGGGTTGAAATTCGCTGTATATATGATTTTTTTATTTTTGCTTTGTTTTTTATTGTATTTTTATAAGTGGGTTAAAATATTTTTTTTTAAAATTTTTTTTTCATAATTTTTATTATTTTTTTAAGGAATTGGACAAATTTTCTAAGACCCGAATTAGAAGAAATTTGTGTCCTCCTGAAAATTCTGTAAAAGGCCTACGAACATGACAACACTTTATGACAGAAATCGAGGCCGAGAAATAATTTTCCTAAGATAAATGCTTGGCCTCATTTCGAGGATCATCTCTCCGCCAATTTTGCAGTGTAATTTTTTTTTTTTTTAAAAAAAAAATAGAAAAAATGGGAAAAATGTTTAATAGACGGTGTGGGGTTTGAAACAATTATTATGTTTTTAAGTCATTGTATTTAGCCACTAATTTGTGGATCGTTTGACACTTCTTATTTTCGAGAAAAAAAAAAACTTCACTTGACTCGTGTGAAATTAATTGTTTTTGCAATCTTTTTTTTTCAAAGTCTAAAAATTTTTAATTGAAAAAGAGTAATATTTATTGTCTATCTTTTTTCTTTATATTTGTATATGTTGGTTTTTTTTTTAAAAAAAAAAAGAATTTTATTTTGCATTTGTGAAGTACATCTTTATCTACATATGCAAAGATGGATAAAAATCAACAACAAACATTACTCATTGAAAAATGATAAAAATAATTCTCCTACTTATCTTTCACCTATCTCTGTACAGTAAATAGATGAATCTACCATTAAATTTATGTGACCCATATTTGAATCTCACAAATCTAATGATGAATTTATAAAAGAAATGGTTAGAACATGAGATGGAGAATGACATGTTACATGACGCCTCACGATTTAGTTTATCTAACTTTTAATTTTTTTACAATCTCATCCTTTCCGTCAAAGTTTGTTGTTAAATTAGAGCAAATAGTAAAATAATCTTTACACTCATATAAACTCTATAAAATTACAAAATTACCCTTCAATTACAAATAAATTTTCTTTTAAAAAAAAATATAAGAGTATTTTGGTAATTTTTACATTTTCTGTTAGGATTTAACAAAAAGATGAGTGAGTTTGCAAAATATTAAAAGCCAGATGCAAATTTTTGAACTTTGAAAAGGGGAAAGAGATTGCAAAATGGATAAAAATTAATGGTGATTAAGTAAAGTTTTCTCAAAAAGATATTACGGTTCCGATTTTAGAAAGACAATAAACAAGTATGAGGTAAGACACTCAACGTATGGTTGGGCCAAAGGACAAATTATATCGTACCAAAAGAAAACATTGGGTTAAATGATCATAAAACAAATATTAATTTGCTTAGAAAAACTGGATAAATATATTTTTGGTTCATGTCGTTTGAGGTTTGAGGTTTTGACAAATAAATTTTTAAGTTTTAAGTAGTGATTAATCACTCTTTTAGGTAAGTAAAAAAATAAAAATAAACAAATTAATCCTTATTGTTATAAAAGTTGATATAATAGGTTAATATGCTACACTAGCTAATGAACCATCCAAGGAAACCCATGGCTTTGCAAGGCAACCAACCATACAAGGAAACCAAATAAACATACAACGGCTACTACTACCTCAAGAAGGAAACACTACAATCAGATCATCCCAAGAAGGCACACCCCAACGGCTATTATCTCACAAAGGAAACACCACTGTGATCAAATCTTCCACACAAGGCAACTCAATCAATAACTAACGGCTACTGCTACAATTAGCTTATTGTGTAAATATTTTCCCCCTTTGTAAACTCCCAGCTCTTGTATAAATTCACAAACTCTGCAATGGAATAATGTGTGCAAGCAAGTATTTTCAATATCTAAATTCTATTGGTATCAGAGCCAAAAGTCCTGAGTTCAAACCTTGACTCCGTCATTTCACCCCCCATTTCATTAAATATTTCACGTGTTGGGCCTCACCTATTAAAAAGGAAGTTTGAGCCCACACGTGAGAGGGAGTGTTAAAGTATTGATTAAGTGATTAAATTTACCTCTTCCTATTAGCTTAAGCTTTTAGGATAAGTGGTAGTTTAATATGGTATCAGAGCCCTAGCAAAACGACCAACGTCGTAATTTTTTTTTCTCTCTAGCACTCTGTCAAACACCTTAGCTGCACCAAATGGCCTCTACCTCCACCACCGAAAACACCTCAACCCCACCCACCGAGAACCCCACCACCCAAATCCCTCCCAACGCTGCTTCACCAGCAGCCCTTTCCCACTTTGCCCAATCCATCTCCAAACTTACCCAGACAACCTACTTAGTTTGGCAACACCAAATTGAAACCTTCTTGAAAGGTCATGATCTGTATGGGTTTGTCGATGGCACAAACCCACCCCCGCTCCAACCAACTGGATCTACCTCACTTATCATCTCTGCTGCACCTGAATTCCAGCTTTGGTACCGGCAGGATCAATTAATCCTCAGCATGCTCCTTGCTTCCATCTCCGAAGAGCTTCTTCCCCAAGTTCTTGGCTGTCGCACTGCCCACGAACTATGGAGTTCTCTGGACCGAAGCTTCACCTCTGCCATCCGAGCCCGCACTCTGAACATGCACTACCAGCTCGCCACAGCAAAGAAAGGATCTTCCTCCATCTCTGATTATTTCCAGCGGCTCAAACATATCTCCGCCACTCTTGCCGCCGCCGGTCAGCCCCTAAATGACTTCGAATTCATCTCATATCTTCTTGCTGGTTTGGGTCCAGAATATGACCCTCTCGTCACCTCCGTGACCACCCGGATCGAGCCCCTCACCATGGACGATCTTCTCGGCCATCTGCTTGCCCACGAAATGCGAATCGAGCAGCACAGCCACCACGACACCCAGCTCGTTGCCGCCAACACCGCCTCCCGCGGCCGCCCGTCTCACCGTGGCCGAGGACGGACCTCTGGCTTCCCGAGAACCCAGCCCTCTCATGGGCAATTTCGTTTTGCCCACTCCTCACCTGGGCAGTACCGATCACGGGGGCGTGGACATACACCTCCCTCATATCACGGGTCTTCTTCTTCACATGGGTCAAGCCCTCATTCCAGCCCAAGGCCCACTTGCCAAGTCTGTGGTAAAATGGGCCACACTGCCTTGGCCTGCTATCACAGATTTGACCAGGCTTTTCAGGCAGCAGGGCCCAATCTCACTGCCTATACTGTTGCACCAGCCCAATCCCGGGATCTCAATTGGTATCCAGACACGGGCGCCACTCACCACATCACCTCCGATCTCAACAATCTAAATCTTCACTCCGAGGCATATGATGGTCCTGATGCAATCCAAGTGGGCAATGGTACCCACCTTGCCATAAAAAATACGGGCAACTCAAAACTCTCTCCAAATTTTATTTTACGTAAAGTTTTACATGTTCCTGACATTACCAAAAATTTACTTTCCGTTCAAAAATTTACTTATGATAATAATGTTTTTATGGAATTTCACCCATCTTGTTTTCTTGTTAAGGATCGTATGACCGGGAACATCCTCCACCGCGGCCCGAGTAAACATGGCCTCTACCATTGGTCCTCCCCCACAGTTGCACCACCTAGTGTTTTCTCCAGCGAACGAGCTACCTTTGTGGATTGGCACGCCCGTCTTGGCCATCCCGCCGATCGCATAGTTCGTCATGTTCTCAATAAATTCAACCTTTCTGTAATCTCCAATAAGAAGCTCTCTGTTTGCCCTGCCTGCCAACGCGGCAAAAGTCATCAGCTTCCTTTTTCCATTTCTGAAAATAAATCAAGTGTCCCACTTGAACTTGTTTTTTCTGATGTTTGGGGACCTTCCCCTATTTTATCTAATAATGGTGCACGCTATTATGTCATATTTGTCGACCACTTTAGCAAATTTACTTGGCTTTATCCCATTGCATGCAAATCTGATGTTTTTTCCGTCTTTTCTAAGTTTCAGGCATACGTTGAACGCCAATTTGATCGTAAAATCAAATCTATCCAAACGGATGGTGGTGGTGAATACCAAAAATTACGCCACCTTTTTACCTCCCACGGCATCCATCATCGAATCACGTGCCCTCATACCCATCAACAAAATGGGTCTGTGGAACGAAAACACCGGCACATTGTCGAAATGGGCCTCACACTCTTGGCTCATTGCTCCGCCCCTCTCACATACTGGGGCGAAGCTTTCCAAACTGCCTGCTACCTCATAAATCGCTTACCCACACCTGTCCTCCACAATGATTCCCCCTTTCAAAAATTATTTAATTTACGCCCTAATTACGGTTTCATGAGAGTTTTTGGCTGTGCTTGTTGGCCCCACCTTCGCCCTTACAACAACCATAAACTTGATTTCCGCTCCGACACTTGCATCTTCATCGGCTATAGTCCATCTCATCGTGGCTATCAATGTCTTCATCCACCCACTGGGCGCATCTACATCTCCCGCCACGTCGTCTTTGATGAAACCTCTTTCCCTTTTCTCTCTATTTCTCCTCCTCCCCGTGCTCCCTCCCCTCGCACTCACACCACTCTCTCTCCTCTCCTCTTACAAAGTCACCCACCCCCCACGCGACGATCCTCTGCTTCGACTCAAGCTGTTGTGCCCTCCATTTCAGAGGCCCCCGCCGACCGACTTCCGGCCTCCCTTCCCCCTTCCCCTTCCCCTTCCCCTTTATCTCCATCTACTAATATTCCTTCTTCTGACTGTTTGCAGGTTCCCGCAAATCCCCCGGTCGTTGCCCCTATGCTGCCTCCGTCGCAACATACCATGCAAACAAGATCCAAAAGCAATATCTTCAAGCCCAAGGCGCTTCCAGATGGTCTCATCCGCTACCCGCTTCCCAAAGCGCTCCTCACCATCGCCAGCTCTGATGTTGCCGAACCTACTTGCCACTCCCAAGCTGTCAAGCACCCCGCATGGCGTGATGCCATGAACAGTGAATTTGATGCTCTCCTCCGCAATGGCACTTGGACTCTCGTCCCCCCCACCACCAACATGAACATCATTGGTTGCAAATGGGTGTTTCGCCTCAAACGTAAAGCTGATGGTTCAATCGATCGACACAAAGCCCGACTTGTTGCCAAGGGTTTTCATCAACAACCTGGAATCGATTTTGCTGAGACATACAGTCCTGTGGTCAAGCCTACCACCATTCGACTCGTTCTCTCCCTTGCCATCTCATCCGGTTGGCTCATCCGTCAGATCGACGTACAAAATGCCTTTCTCCATGGATGGCTTTCTGAAGACGTTTACATGGCCCAGCCCCCTGGCTTCGTCCATCCTCAGTTTCCCCAGCATGTATGCAAGTTACACAAAGCACTTTATGGCCTCAAACAAGCCCCTCGTGCATGGTTCTCTCGCCTTAGTGATCGCCTACTCGAGCTTGGTTTTGTCGGTTCTCGCTCAGACACCTCTCTGTTTATTCTTCGCACACCAAACTGTACCACCTATGTCCTCATATATGTTGATGACATCCTCATCACTAGCTCTCTTCCTCAAGGCACGACCTCGCTTCTCAACTCATTGCAAGTTGACTTTGCTATCAAGGATCTTGGGCCTCTCCATTTTTTTCTCGGCATGGAAGCTATCACTACACCAGAAGGTCTCATCCTCTCCCAACAACGGTACATCCTCGACCTCCTTCGCAAAAGCAACATGACTGAAGCCAAGCCTGTCACGACTCCTATGTCCACCGCTCATACATTGTCTCTTTTCTCCGGTGATCCGCTGACAGATCCCTCTCCTTACCGCAGCCTTGTTGGTGCCCTGCAATATCTCTCACTCACTCGCCCTGACATCTCCTTTGCCGTCAACAAGGTCTCTCAATTCATGCACCGACCAACGTCTCTCCACCTTCAAGCTGTCAAGCGCATCCTCCGTTACCTCAAATCCACCATCTCCTATGGACTTTTGCTTCGCCGGTCTCCCTCTCGCACCTTACAAGCCTACTCCGATGCTGACTGGGCTGGCTGTCCTGATGACCGGCGATCCACTGGCGGGTTTTGTATTTTTCTTGGCCCAAATCTCATCTCATGGTCCTCCCGCAAACAACGGACTGTCGCCCGCTCCAGCACTGAATCTGAATATCGCACCCTTGCTACAACTACTGCTGAACTCATCTGGCTTCAATCCATGCTTCGTGACCTTGGTATTTTTCTCCCCACCCCACCAACCTTATGGTGTGACAACATTGGTGCCACCTATCTCTCCGCCAACCCCGCTTTCCATGCTCGCACCAAGCACATCGAAATCGATTTTCACTTTGTACGTGACAAAGTCGCCTCCAAATCCTTAGCCGTCCACTTCATCTCCAGCAAAGACAACTTGGCTGACATCTTTACTAAACCCACTCCATCCTCCCATTTTTCCCTCATGCGTACCAAGCTCAACATCGTGTGCCACATGTCTCGCTTGCGGGGGCGTAATGAACCATCCAAGGAAACCCATGGCTTTGCAAGGCAACCAACCATACAAGGAAACCAAATAAACATACAACGGCTACTACTACCTCAAGAAGGAAACACTACAATCAGATCATCCCAAGAAGGCACACCCCAACGGCTATTATCTCACAAAGGAAACACCACTGTGATCAAATCTTCCACACAAGGCAACTCAATCAATAACTAACGGCTACTGCTACAATTAGCTTATTGTGTAAATATTTTCCCCCTTTGTAAACTCCTAGCTCTTGTATAAATTCACAAACTCTGCAATGGAATAATGTGTGCAAGCAAGTATTTTCAATATCTAAATTCTATACTAGCACAAATTAGACTCATCAGAGGGGGTGGCCAAACTACTCCAAAATGATAAAAAAATAAAATAAAATTGAGGGGTGGTCAAACTACCTCCAAGGTCATGAGGTAGTTTGGTCACCCTCATTTAGCACATGCAGATTCTATCAACTTTTCTAACAATAAAGACTAATTTATAATTTTTTATTTATCCAAAAAGGTAAAGTTATTTGTCAAAACTATAAACCATATGAACCAAAAATACATTTACCCCTTTAAAAAAATTAATTTGATCCTATGTTGGGTGTTTGGCAAAGTCTTATTATAATATAAGAAAGTCATTATATTTTGTTGCCAAATCTTATTATAATAACTTTCATAACTAATAATATTACTTATTATGAGGGCAAGAAATTCTCCAAAAAGGGTCCTATGATATCGGATCAACTAAAAAAATGTTTATTCAAGTCCTGTCCTGCCGTGTAGTGTGCGGGGTCTTTTCGTATTGCAGGTGCTTTTGATTGTTGGATATTCTGATTGTTTGCCGGAAAGTGGTATGGCGGAGGAACTTGAGGCAATGTGTAGTCGAATCTCGCTTTCTGAAAGCGAACAGGAAGGAATCTCCATTACAGAGGGAGAGATTGAAGTCCTGGAGGATAAGGGATCACACTGTTTGGTTGGTCGGCTCGATACAGAGAAGCGGTCAACAGGGATGCTTTCCGTTCTCTTATGGACTCGACTATTGGCGGCCCGGTGGTACGTGTGACGTTCCAGGAAATCCATGAACATTTGTGGATCTTCGAGTTTTCAGATGATGCTGATAAGCAAAGGCGTCTTGGAGGGTAGACCATGGTCTTTTGACGCGCTATATTTGATGCTTGGACGAGTTTGGAGGGTAATATACCCCCCATCTCATATGCTTTTTCATCATTCCGCCGATTTGGGTGCAGGTACACGACCTCCCTGCTAATATGTATTGTCTGTTGGGTGGGTAGTAAGATTGGGGCCTCGTTGGGCTCATTGGGGCCGCGGAAGTGGCTGGCAAAGGAGGAGATTGGGGAAGATGCCTCCGCCATTCCGGGTTATCATTGATCTTTCAAGCGCGCTGGAAAGAGGCGTATTCTTCATGTTGGCTGGTAAACAACACTGGGTGACTTTTCGATATGAGGAAGCTTCCCCTATTGACAAATGTTAAGTTAGAGAAGTAAAAAAACGCTCTGGGGTCCCCCACCGGCCCCCAGTTAAAAAAAAAAAAAATCGTGGATATATTTAACGTCTGTGTTCTCTGCGCTTTTTTATTTTATCTTCTTTTGTTCTCTTATTTCAAAGAGGGCGGGGTCCTCTCAGGTTTCTTTTTTAGAATGTTCCTGTGGTGTCTCTTTTTTTTTTTTTTTCCGAGCAGTCATATGTGGAGGAGGTGTGGGTATTAAAAGTCAATCGAGATAAGAGGAAACCCTTGGAGACTTATATTTTGCTGTATCCTCACAAAAAATAATCAAACACATTCGGTTGTGTATTTTAAAAGGGTCCTGTCGTCGCGAATTCTCTTTTTGTGTTTTAATCCGGGGAAAGAACAGGAGTGGGGGAGTTACTTTGGCTGCACAGCCAATTCTTTCTGGGCGTGGTAGGTCATGCTTCAACAAAGGTTGGATTATTTTTGGGCCCCCCACTTGATTAATATCTATGTCTATGACCCTATTTGATATTTATGAGAAATAGATAGAGTCAAAAACGTTAATATTGGTTTATAAACGTATGGAAAGAGGTGTCATTTAGGATAAAACCGGCACGTACTGTTCGAGTAGGGCGTATAGTAATCTTAATCATTCAGAGTTCCAATTTAATCATCATGGCTTAGTAATTTGTGATAGCTTAAGTAAGAACTAGACGGGTTTTTTGAAAATTATCGTGGAGGAACACGCGACGAGACTCAAATCCGGAGGCGGTTGCGAGGGAGAGATTACAGATCTTGGGTAACACAAGAAACAAGATTTTATTGAATTTGAAGACAGGGATATAATCGATCGAATTGTTAACATTAGGGGGCTTTGTTTAGGACGTGTTGTTCATCAGTGGCGGCGTGTCCGGAATGCGCGTCACGGTATGCCAACGAACAGCAAACATGAGAAAAAAGATGCAGACATATAAAGGATCGCGATACCGCTCTGATATTATAGGATGGTAGATTATCTCACAATTCTGTATTCTAGGTTTCAAGGCCGGGACCCTACCGGCGCTCTCCTGGTATTCTACCAGCAGCGCCAACTCTATAGACAAGAAATGGCTGAGGGCCCAATGCTATGATGTAGAATCACAGGCTAAAAAAAAAACTTTTTTCATCCCTCTGGGTTATTTAAATGCTATCCTATATAAACTATAATCATAAATTATTGTCCAATGATATTTCATTGCCGTGGGGGGTCCAAAGGGGGAGAGACGTTCCCCCAGATACTTAATCAAAAGGACAGGAAAAAAGGCAAACACATTGTCTGTAGAGAAAGAACTGAGACAGATTGTCCGTTTACCCTAGAAAGAAAATTTTGAGCGAGGAGGTTGTCCTGTGTTGCCAAAAAAAAAGAAAAAACCAGCCCAGAGACATAGAAGAGAGGAACTCACTTCCCCTCTTCTCTGAACACCGGAGGCGCTACAGATGGAAAGAAGAGCGGCAGAAAACAGAATAGCAGCGCGCAGAGAACAGTTGGGGATGGCACTGTGAGTTTTTCATACTAAACATAGCGAGAAAGAACTGACCATCAGAACTGATAGGAAGGGATAAGTTTTAGGGCATCTTCTGTAGACTGCGCGCAGAACACAAAACGCCCAGCTCTTGTCCATTACTTATTCATTGGCCAATCCCCCAATCTAAACTCAGCTGGAGAAATGACCCGCCTGCCAGAGTTGGCTTCTGGCGATTTTCTTTTACTTCACCCCGGAACCAAGATGATAATCTTGTCGACAAGCATTTCTTAAATCTTGTACCCGCGAGAAGAAATATAGGGAGGAGAACAACCCCCCCCTCATAAGAGGCGCGCACCGGGACGCGTATATCCTACATATACTTTCTGGATGTAGAGATCGTGTAGGGGTAAGTATAGCTGAGGGGGTATCTGGGCCGTCTCGAATTGCGCGGGAATATGCATGCCAGGAGGCCAAACCGATAGGGGTTTCGTCCGATTCGGCGGATAGCGCGCGAGAAGAGAATAAGAGCAAAAATTTATAAATAATGGACTCACAGCTGGAGTCGATCACCGACGTTGTGGAATCCCAACCCACATAAAACCAAGAATACTCGTCGAACAAAACCCGGAAACTTTGGAGGGATACCTGATAGAAATACAGATAATTTGGTCGACTCTTTTCCTTATATCCATGAGAACCCTTGAGCATTATAGAAACCTCTGGCGTCGCCCGCCCAAAATCCGCCTATCGCGTGACTCCCCAGATCCGGGACCCTCCAAGGCTCCTTTGCAGGCATCTCTCTCGCGTCGAGTCTTCTCTTGGCTCATCTCACAGGGAGACCCGCTGAATTTTTTTTCTACCTCACCTTCTAGGTGAAAGATGTCTTGCGTGCAACTCTTTTAATGATATTATCCCAAGAACACCTTTCCCCTTATGAAAAATCGGAGGTGCAGCTCGCAGAGACCGCCGGCTGCCCATCTAATACGAGGCTCCTCTGCGCTGAGAGTTTCGTCCCAAGGCGGGGGTTGTGTAACCATAACATCCACATAGGATCTCTGCTGCGCCGGGACCAATATATGCGGTTTAAACTATTAGGTGCGTGTGCACACAGCGGGTGGCCCATTCTCTATTTTCGCCTTTGCGATCCCAGACTTTCTGTTTGATTATCGACTCTGGGGGGAGGGGCGGACAATACTGCCAAGTCAAGAGAGTGCCGTAGGGGGGGGGGCGAGGGGCGAGTCTTCCCTCGCAAACCCCCAAGGACAAAGGGGGGCCCTTTTTTGCCGTCCCAGAGATAGTAGGGTTAAACGCAGCACAGAGAGCATCAGATATTTCTCTACCGGTGTAGAAGCGACCAGAATTTATCGAAAGGCTCAACAAGGAAGGTGTTCAACCAGTGACGTGATGCGGCTCTCGTGGATTCGTCATAATAAAGGGTCGAACATGTTCAATAGTTTGGAAGTGAGAATTATGCGAACTTTACGAGAATAGCCATTCAACATGCGTCTTGAATGCATCTTGATTCTGTCAAGTTTGACTTGCATTGAAGTTGATTTTGATCAGTCTCTTAAAGCGACGTATGAACGTTCACAAGCAATGGGAGACAGAGGCCTCATTTCTCTCAGTGTTCGTGGGTTGTGAGCTATGTGCTAGTCAAGAGCACTGAAAAATGTCAGAGGAAAATCAGTATCTAGGGCGTGAAAAGGCTTAGTAGGATGGAGCGCCAAAAATGGCGTAAACGGGCGGAGCGAGGCTGATAATAGAGGATACCGGCAGTATATATCTCTATAGGACAGCGAGAGAGTCTGCTACACCAGCAAAAATGGATGTACCCGTGGGTCGAGATGTACCGTGGAGGGATCGTATGAACTCGACGCGACCGTCCCCGTGTCCAGAATTGAAACAACGCGGGGAGGCATATCCTCAGCGGAGCAAAAGAATGAGCGAATCGATCCATATTTTGTCTCTGTGATGGAAATGAGGAAGTCATGGTGCAGCATTCCCCGACTTTGGTTAGCTTACAATTGTCTGGCGCAGGACACTGGATGGCTATGCGATGTCGACTGTTAGTGAGGGACGATTAGACGCTAGGAACGGCTTTGCCAGCGAGATTGTGCAGAAATTGTATCACGCAGGAAAAGGGGTCATAGATGAGCTCGCAATGTAGCAAAGTAGGATGTAACATGAGTTCCTCGGCTATGAACTGCGAAGATTGTGATATGTCAGGGCTTTTGCTTGAAGATAACTTCCGATGTCCATCTGCATGTGCTCCCGAGAGCGCGCGCATCTGACAGCGGAAGTGGTTCGTTAGCTGGTTTGAATCTGAGTCAGCTGCTCCGAGGGCGTGGGTTGTTACTGGGAATTAGATACGTTGGTACAACAGATATTGAGAATGCCACGAAGTGCTGAACGCTCTGGGCCGACACAGAGGGGCGAGTTTTGCGCTTATATGCAAGAGAAAGATGCATCCAGAGTTAGTAAGATGACTGCCCGGCGCTTCGACTTCTGTTACTTACAATGAGGCTTGTAACAGCTCGGAATGGTGTTCTCAGCCTTGTTCTTACAAACGTTCATCTGGGCAACAGTTGGAGAGTAGGAGGTCAGCCGCAGCAGCTGGCGTGGTTGTTTCTGAATTCAGGGTATCGATGGATCTAATATTATTCATACATATCTGTGGCTACTTATCCAAAGGCTCACCTTCTCACTACAGTGGCTGATTATCGACCCATTAGCCTATGTAATGTATTGTATAAATTTATTTCCAAGGTTTTGGCAAACCGTTTGAAGCAGGTTTTACCTAGTGTTATCTCCTGTTATCAGAGTGCTTTTGTCCCAGGTCGACTCATTACGGATAATGTGTTGGTGGCTTATGAGGCCCTCCATACTATGGATACAAAGCTTAAAGGCAAGAAGGGTTTCATGGCCATTAAGTTAGATATGAGTAAAGCTTATGACCGGGTTGAGTGGGACTATTTAGAAGCGATAATGCGAAGACTGGGCTTTGCTGACCGGTGGATTCATCTCCTTATGAGCTGTGTTCGTACTGTGAGCTATTCAGTCCTCGTAAATGGCATGCCTCAAGGCCGGATTATTCCCACTAGAGGTCTTCAACAGGGGGATCCACTTTCACCATATCTTTTTCTCCTGTGCACTGAAGGGTTGAGTTCTTTAATTTCGGAGGGTGTACGGGAAGGACGTCTTACGGCGCTGCCCATTGCGTGGGGGGGTCCTTTCCTCAGTCATCTCTTTTTCGCGGATGACAGTCTTCTTTTTTGCCGGGCTACTTTCTCAGAATGGTGCTCAATTCATGGGACACTCGAAGTCTATGAAAAAGCTTCTGGTCAGAAAATCAATAAGGGAAAGACTTCCATATTTTTCAGCCGCAATACCCGTCCTGAATTCAGAGCCCATATTTTTTCCATCCCTGGGTTTTCAGCAGCTCAAAGCTATGAGAAATATTTAGGCCTCCCGGCTCTTGTTGGACGCCAAAAGATACGCACTTTTGTAGGGATTACTGGTCGGGTTAGGGCTCGTTTAACGGGCTGGAAGGAAAAGTTTCTGTCTCAAGGCGGGAAGGAGATTCTAATAAAAGCAGTGATCCAGGCTATTCCTACCTATAGCATGAGTATTTTTCAGCTACCAAAAGCTCTTTGTCGGGATCTTAACGGTTTAATGAGTAAGTTTTATTGGGGTCATAAGGATAATGATAAACGTATTGTCTGGCTTAGTTGGGAAAAAATAGGTCTGCCAAAAGGAAGGGGAGGATTGGGCTTTAGGGATTTGGAGGCTTTTAATTTGGCTTTGTTGGCCAAACAAGGATGGAGGTTAATCCAGCACCCTGATTCTCTAATGGCTCAAGTTATGCGAGCCAAATATTATCCACGCCAGGATTTCCTCACGGCAAAAATAGGAGGCAGACCTTCATATGCATGGAGGAGCATTTTTAATTCAAAACCACTGCTGCAGGAGGGGCTGGTTTGGCGGGTGGGAAATGGTGCATCCATCAAGATATGGCATCACAAGTGGCTCCCCACTCCTTCCTCTTTCAAGATACAATCCCCTGTCAATGTTCTTCTGAATGATGCCTATGTCAGTGCTCTTATTGATACTGAAACCCGTGGATGGAATGTTCCCCTCATTCAGGAGATCTTTTGGCCCGAGGAAGCACATACAATTTGCAGCATGGTCCCTAGCCCTACGGGTCAATCGGATGCTCTGGTTTGGCGTGGCACTGTGAATGGTGTTTTTTCTGTTAAAAGTGCCTATTATATTGAGAAAGAGCGACGACTGAACAGAGGTGGCGAGAGTTCTATGGCTCCCAATCAGAGTCGGATCTAGCAGAGGATTTGGAAACTAAACGTTCCTGCGGTGGTGCAAATGTTCCTGTGGAAGGTATGTAATAATTCTCTCCCCACTCGTGCGAATTTGTATAATAGGAAGATTATTTTGGACCCGTTGTGCCCGATTTGTGGGCTGTTTCCAGAAACGATTTTTCATGCTCTTTGGAGCTGCTCGGCAGCAATGGCCGTCTGGATGGAGTGTTCCCGAAGAATCCAGAAATTATCCATCGTTGAGTTGGATGGTATTCTCTTCATCGAAGCTCTGTTTTCTCTGTTGGCAGAGGAGGACCTTGAGTTTGTTTTTTTCTTATCCCGTCGAATTTGGCTTCGGAGGAATACTGTCGTTTTTGGGGGAACCCTTACCCCTCCCCTCCAAGTTTTCCAGCAAGCTGTTGAAGCTTTTGAGGAATATAGAATGTCAGTTCCTGCTGTTGGGTCCCCGAATCACACCAGCCCCGCCCAGAATATATTACGGTGGCAGAAAGCTGCAAGTGGGATGTTTAAAACAAATTGGGACGCAGCTGTTGATGTTCCGGGGAAGCAGATGGGCGTGGGAGTGATTATCCGTAATGATGCTGGGATGGTAGTGGCTGCCATGTGTTCAAGTGTTCCGTTTGTTACTGACCCTCAGATTGCAGAGGCGGTAGCACTTTGGAGGGCAGTCTTGCTGTGCAAAGAGCTAGACCTGCAGCGCCTCCACTTCGAAGGGGATGCGAAGGAGATAGTTCAAGCCCTTCAACATCACGGGCCCTGCCGAAGCAGGTATGGTCATTTGATTGAGGCTTCTCGCTTAAGTCTAAGGGAAACCCAAGAATGGTCCGTCTCATATACACGGAGAATAACAAATGAAGCAGCCCACTGGCTGGCAAAGGCCTCGCTTACTCAATCCCTTAATTTTGTATGGCGGGGATGTTATCCTGATTTTATCAAAAGTATTGTACTTGCCGAGTAAGATTCTTTTGCTTGATTAATTGAATTGAGTATATTCCATTTCAAAAAAAAAAAAGAGTAGATGCATAAGCATTATTCTTAATAATATGTCACATCAGACCAATCAATTAATGCTACATATCTCTCATTTAACAAGTTGTAGCGACCTGCCTTTGGGCACTAATACCATAAAATATAATGGCATGCGTGCGGAGCGACGCCCTACACTGAACCTTTAATCAATAGAGTCAAATAGCTCAAAATAGTAAACCTATAAAACCTGACATCAACATAGCTAAGTCAATTTGACTAAACATGTAACATATATCTCAACGTCACATAAAAAATTATAAATCTTGCAGTGAAATTTTTTGTTTTCTCTTTCTAACAACATCTCACAATCTTGTTACAAATTTACATTGTATCATTACTAATAAAACACTATCTAAACACAAGTGCCACATGCGGCACAATTCAAAAAATACATTATGTGACGCATCAATTCTATGTAATAGAATTGTAAGAAAAAACCTCAAGTTTTCACGTGACGTTATCTTGCAGCAGAACTTTTCTTTCTTTTTAAACAACTAAGAATACCTTTCATAACACAAATGGGCTAACTGAATTACCTCATTATATAAAAGATTGAAACATAAGTTTAATTACAAACAGATGCATATATACTAAATGCATCGAATAAAAGCATGTGCCATAGGTGGCACATAAACAACCACAACCATATAATATCAAACATTGTCAACTTATACATACCAAAGAAAATAACATATAATAATACAAACAAAATAAAACTTAAGGCTAGCTCCCCAAAGACTAGCTTCAAACTTGTAGTGGATGGTTCAATAACCATCAAAACTGGCGAAATGACCATTGCTCTTGCCCTCTAACCCTACATTACAGTCTATGTAAATTTGTCAACATCATTTTATATAAGCAAACAAGTGATTCTATTGTTTTTCTAATATAATAGGCCATTGATTTATTAACCAATTCAAAGATAACAATAATAATGAATGTTTGAATATGTTGCATAGTGGTAATTTTGTTTGAGTCTTAGATCTTGTTTGCTTTCACTCCTCTCGTTCCAAGGTTCAATATCCACCCGTCTTATCGTCTATTATCCTCCCACTTATAAAGTTTACATGTTTGTGTTGAAAGCTTACCAGTCCCAGTTTAGTTACTTATTATTGGGTTCTTGGACTATTCCTCTAGTCTGGTTAGCCATTGCCCTTTGCTACTTACCAGCTTTGTTTGCATGTATTCTCTTATCTTTTTAATTACTTTGTGTAATACCCCAAACAGTAATTAGGGTCAAGAACGCTCTAATTATAACTGTAACGCCTCGGTAAAATCATTTAACTCGTAAATGACTTAAGGGTTCGTCTCCCAGTTTTAACCTTCACTCCGGAATCTCATACTCTCCAAAAAGAGCCTGCAGCGGAAGGCTTGTCACTTGCATATAGAGATAAATATTAATTTAAACACACAATCATCAATAATACTAGAGTAAAACTAAAACCATCATAATATAGATATTAAATGTCCCCAAAAGTACGGTCGGCGACAAGTCATCAAAATACCTTAAATATTACAAACCATTCTAAGTGTCATAANTAAACATAAAATCTCAAAGCCTAGATTTCATTAGGTAAATCATATGAAATATCTCGATCATGTCTTGACGAGTATCCCTATAACGTTCCACCGAATACTAACCAAACCATGATTGACTTGAGGCGCATCCCAAGACTTATTCACTAAATAAACAAGTTCAAAGGGATCTAACTCACAAATACATCAGTGTTGGAACTGGTGTCTAAAACTCCAATTGATCACAGAATAATTTTAGATATAATGAATTTTGGTTGTTTATTCACTGATTTAATTATTGAACATTAGACATATTTATTGAATATTTTATATAACATATATGTCTTTTGAATATTTACTTGATATATGTATGTAAAGGTCCTTAGGTTACATTGTATTTGAGTATGGTGTGAGTAAAGAGTTTTAGCACACTAGAAGATCATATTCAAAGGATCCTTGTAACTTATAAAATGTTTTGTTCATAGTCGCAAATGGAATTGGACATTCCATCTAGGCTATTTCATGGTCAACTTAGGTAATTTATCTGATCTAGTTAAGTAGGGATAGATTTTAGGTTGACATGTTGGTGTGCTAGTAAGATGGATATATATACACAGAACAAGACCACGTGAGTCATTATTATTTCTAATAACTGTCAGATAAAATATATGTGCGTGCAGGACAACTTATAACTATTACTTTAAATTATGAAAAGTTAGTAAACCATAAGTCAAGTGGAGAGTGTGACCAATCTTTGGTCAACCTCTTTGTACATTGAGTGATCAATATGTAGCATTATGGAAGATCTATTTTTAAGAAGGAGTCAAAGTCATTTATTGGTTAACAAAGAGATAAGGAACATTCTCATTTGTTTTAGGATTGATAAGAATTTTTTATCCTGTATCTCAGGCCTAAATGAGTTTCAGGGGTATTTACTGAAACGATGTACAAGGGTGAATGGAATCTCACAGGATACATTGAGATAAAACATGTGATTAGAATCTAGTGACTCAAGGAAAAGATGTAGTGAATAAAGTGACTCAATTGCATAATAAGTTTTATAGAGGGGTAATATGTATTTAATAAGTACGCTACGAAGGATTAATTGTATTTATCAAAATATGAATTAGAGTGCAGTTACATTTGTTTAGTAGAATCATCTGTAATTTACTGTCAGGTGTAATGAGTCATTAAGTGGCAAGATATCACAAGGAACTATGGAAGCTAATTTTATTTTCTTTCAGGTCCCTCTTTGAGCTGATGTAAATTAATTAAGGTAATATGTTTCTCAATTATTATTTATTTATTTAGGTGATTTTTATTTAAATAAAACATTAAGCCTAGAATTAATATTCAATAAGACTTGTTTTATTTTATAAAAACATGAGCTAAATAATTTAATTCTTAAGAGCCATTGTATGAAGAGGTTTTGAGTTAAGAAATTTAATTCTTAGGCAAAGTTCAAGGGAAATGAGCATTAGGCCAAAGAGATAAAACAAGGGGCCCAAAAGTCAAACTAAAGGAGAAAAGGGCTAGGGTAAAAACCCTAGCCCATGTGCATGGGAAGAGAACACTCTCCCCATGCACAGCCACTAGGAGAGAAATCCCTTAGTGTCTTGTATTTTATTTTGCCTCCTTTATTTTATGATTAGAAATCCTATTTTACACCATATTTCTAATATTTCATGGATTTCTAGAATAATCTCATACATTTTTTACAAGTAAACCTAAATTTATAAATAAAGGTTCATAAGAAGTTAAAGATACAAGTTGTGCAAGAGAAACAACAACTCTTTGTAGTAAATATCAAATGTGTTAGAATAGAAAAAAAAAAAATATCAAATGTGTTAGAAAATATTTTATAGAGAATTTTCTCTCAAGCTTCTAAGTTGTGAGTCTACATCCACTGTCATATTTAGCAATCAAGGAAAAGATCTGAATTCTTGAAGAACATCGTTCTTCGAAATTCTTGGTGATTCAAAGCTTTTGGTGTTCTTGATCATCTTCGAAGATCATCAACAATAAACATGCAAAGGAGATTCAAGATAAATTCAAATAGCCCTAAATACTTAAAAGAAGCCGAAAAGATTTGTTAGTAACTATAATGTGTCTTTTTATCTTTGGAAAAAATAAAAAAACAATGTTTTCTCTTGAAGATATGTTTCAATAATATACTTTATTGTTTTTTGCTGCATATGACATTTTTTATTCATGATCCTCAACAAGCGAAAAATTCAAAACTTAATGCAAGATAACATACTAATCAATCCATGAGCCACCTTCGTTTTTTTTTCAAGTACTACAAACATTGAAGATTTGGTTATACTGTAACTTTCACCGTCGGTCGTTCGTGACCAAGTCGAATGTTTGGTGTTGGCAAGATTTCTTTAAAGGTTCCAAAATGAAGCGCTTAACTAATTGATAATCAATCTTAGCACACTTATACCCTAGCAAGGACATGTTTAACCATAAACACATGATCGGGTTATTACAATATACCCATTTTCCTCCAGACTGCCTAGATTTGACTTCAAGGCTCTGAACTCTCATACGCCCAAGTGAGCAGCAAGCTTTGAATTGACAAGCACAATGGACCTAGTCATGTCAATTTGGAGCACTTTTTAAAATGTNGAAAAGGGCTAGGGTAAAAACCCTAGCCCATGCGCATGGGAAGAGAACACTCTTCCCATGCACGGCCACTAGGAGAGTAATCCCTTAGTGTCTTGTATTTTATTTTGCCTCATTTATTTTATGATTAGAAATCCTATTTTACACCATATTTCTAATATTCCATGGATTTCTAGAATAATCTCATACCTTTTTTACAAGTAAACCTAAATTTATAAATAAAGGTTCATAAAAAGCTAAAGATACAAGTTGTGCAAGAGAAACAACAACTCTTTGTAGTAAACATCAAATGTGTTAGAAAATATTTTATAGAGAATTTTCTCTCAAGTTTCTAAGTTGTGAGTCTACATCCACTGTCATATTTAGCAATCAAGGAAAAGATCTGAATTCTTGAAGAACATCGTTCTTCGAAATTCTTAGTGATTCAAAGCTTTTGGTGTTCTTGATCATCTTCAAAAATCATCAACAATAAACATGCAAAGGAGATTCAAGATAAATTCAAATAGCCCTAAAGCACTCCCATTGGCTTATGCAAATTTTTGGCCAAAATGGCTAACTAAAACCCACTTTTGCTAGTTTAGCTAATGGGTTTTAAAAAACATCATACATCCGATTATCTATTTTTTCTCTATATCCTTTAAATATTCTTTTTTTATTCTTTGTTTATCTTTGTTTATTATTTCTTTGTTTCATTTATAAGGATTGTACTTTTTTGACAATCATTTTTTTTCAAATGGTCGTTTTTTATTTTTTTAAAAAATGTCATTTAAAAAAAATGTCATTTTAAAAAAAAAAATATCATTTTTATAAAACTGTCATTTTTCTAACGGTCATATTTTTCAACAATCGTTTGAAGCCAAAATAACACCCAATGCACTAGATTGATGGGATCATTGACATGAGCCCCAACGTGAGCCCAAACATCATCCCGGCAAACAACACTAGGAAAGTGATGATTCCTATGCGAAGGAAAAACCCTGTTTCACAGCAACTATACTCCACAGCCATTCAATTCCCTCTTCCTCCTCATCTTTGAATCTTGTATGGATAACATGTTTAGTATAACCAAAATTATGATGCAAGCATATATTTATAAAGGCCTCCAACAAGTACCAAACAAATCCCTCTTAAACTCTACAGAAATTGACTAAAATTCTTGTCCTAATACAATTTTACGCCTCATCTCAAAGCATTACCTTCTATAAGATGCTGAGACATGATTGTGAAAGATGTACAATGAGGAATTAAATATTGTAAAGATAAATTCAGAGAAGAAAAATTGAAAAAAAAAAAAAAAAAACCAAAGCAAAACATATAAGGAACATGGACAGGCCCAAAACGTAGAGGTTTCTCAAGGAATTACTTTTGCAAACTGTATGTGTGAGATCCCAACAGCAGCTGCAAACAAAGAACGGGAAGGGAAACGTATTAATTATAATAACAAAATCACTCACCAACAATGCCAAATAAAATACGGTATATGTCAGCAAATATCGATAGAGGAATAGATGCAAAGAACGCACCAAACTTCCCTGAAAGACACAAGGTAACGCAATCAAACTTGAAATGAAAAAGCCAGGGCTGATAGGTGATAGGTAATAGGAAACAGAAAATGGGGCAATATGAAACTCATTGTGCAGATAGAAAACAAACCAAATATGCCAAAGAAGAACATGAAAGCAGTTGAAATCTGCACTGCTCTTTTGCAAAAGATCAAACTTCTAATTACAAACCCATTAGTCACGAAATAATTAAACCCAGGCCAGTAAATTTAATTAGCCTCCAATACACAATTGATACAAATGTATAAACATGCAGCAGTAAACCAATCAACAACATGCAAAAATGTAAACTTGGATCAGTAAATTTAATCCAAATCACAGAAACAGACAACTTATCTTTTCCAAACAACAATTCAGAAAACAGAGCATCAAATTATACCAAACAAAACTTTAATAAGAACCCAAACCTGAAGCTTTTCTTCTACGGCTGATGAAACTGAAATGAAATTCAGAGAAAATAAGCAAAAGGAAGGCAATCAACGATCTGGGTATCCCAGATAGCAGACTAAATAGGTAATACACAACCAACTACCATCTACCACAAATCAGCCAAAACACCAAATCACTTCAAGATTTTCCACAACAAAGCCTAAAATCCAAATAGAAAACCCATACCCATCCTTCAAATAGATTTCCAGAAGCCTTTCACCGGCCAAGTCTCATACCCATCCTCCGACCAATACAACACAAATATCCCAGAAAAAACAAATGAATACCCATCACTTCCCATGGTTCCCGGTTACCCACTTCCAATGGGGGGAGGGGGATGGGTTTGGAAGAAGCGGAAACATGGGAGGGGATTTGCAACAAAATGGACTAAAAAAAACCCACAGATCCAAAACCCAAATCTCATACCCATTCTCTCTCTCAATCACGCTCTCCTCTGTTTTGAAGAAGAAGGGAAAATGGAGGGGGATTTTCTAAATGATGAATCCGTACGAGAGAGAGTGAGAGATTACCTAATGGACTGAGAGAAGGAGGCGATTTGAGAAGCTACCGAGAGATCTGCGGCTTCATGCTTGCTGAGAGAGAGAGAGAGAGGCCGATTCCCCTTCAGGCTTCAGCTAACCAGAGAAACGCGGGAGAGAAACTGATACGGGGGGAAAAGAAAATAAGAGAGACGAATCGGAAAAAGAGAGAGGGAGAGTGAATAAAATGTTTTTTTAAGTGATGAATTCATGTACAGTGTAACGCCGGAAGTGGCGTTACACTGTACACCTATTGAAGCTGAACCTATTTTGGCTAATGGGATAGATAATCTGATGTAGGGCTTTTTTAAGAGTTGGCTTAGCCATTCTAGCATTTTTGCTAGAATGGCTAAGCCAATGGGAGTGCTCTGCCTAAGAGAAGCCGAAAAGATTTGTTAGTAACTATAATGTGTCTTTTTATCTTTGGAAAAAATAAAAAAACAATGTTTTCTTTTGAAGTTATCTTTCAATCATATACTTTATTGTTTTCTGCTGCATATGACATTTTTTATTCATGATCCTCAACAAGCGAAGGATTCAAAACTTGATGCAAGATAACATACTAATCAATCCATGAGCCACCTTCTTTTTTTTTTTTTTCAAGTACTACAAACATTGAAGATTTGGTTTTACTGTAACTTTCACCGTCGGTCGTTCGTGACCAAGTCGAATGTTTGGTGTTGACAAGCATGTTAGATACTTAATTTCTTACAAAGATTTCTTTAAAAGTTCCAAAATGAAGCGCTTAACTAATTGATAATCAATCTTAGCACACTTAAACCCTAGCAAGGACATGTTTAACCATAAGCACAAGATCGGGTTATTACAATGAGAAATGCTACAACATCTACTAGTATCTTTCTCTCATCCTTTTATTTTTCAAAATTACTATTGAATCTGTGGTCCCATGTAACTCACATGGAGACCATAGATTCAATAGTAATTTAAAAAAAATAAAAGAATGAGAGAAGAACAAAAAAATGAAATATAACATTTTCCTATTACAATATACCCATTTTCCGATCCAGACTGCCTAGATTTGACTTCAAGGCTCTGAACTCTCACACGGCCAGTGAGCAGCAAGCTTTGAATTGACAAGCACAATGGACCTAGTCATGTCTATTTGGAGCACTTTTTAAAATGTGGTAAAAGTTGGACACTCATGCACGCACCTAACTAAGCCGCCCTCCCACCTTCTTCTTAATTCTCAACGTCTTTCCAACTACCACCTTTTTTTTTTTTCGCACTTTGCAAACACTGCTTTCATCGCCCCTCGGCGGACTTTCCCACGCTTTCCCAACACTCTCCCTATAAACCCCCACCTAACCCTATTTTCCCTCCCTCCAAACGCTCCCTCGCTTCAAACTCTTCGCCTCTCTGAAAAGAAAAAAAAAAAAAAAAAAAAACAAGTGAAAAAAATGGCCTTAGCTTCCCAAGCTACCAACACTAGTCTCCTCCAAAACTCCTTCATTCCCTCGAAGCCCCTACCAAAGCCTCAAAATTCCATTCTCATCCCTCCCTTCACACCCTACAAAGCTCGGCACCCCACCACCGTCCGGTGCTCCGTGGCCGTTTCTCCGTCGGCCGTGACGGCGTCGAGAGAGCACGCGGTGAGGTCGGTGAAGGCGCGCCAGATCGTAGACAGCCGAGGCAATCCGACGGTGGAGGTCGATCTGGTCACCGACTCTCTCTACCGATCGGCGGTTCCCAGTGGGGCCTCCACGGGGATCTACGAGGCCCTCGAGCTCCGAGACGGAGATAAGAGTGTTTTTGGAGGCAAAGGCGTCCTCAATGCCGTCAAGAACATTAACGAAATCCTCGCTCCCAAGCTCGTCGGCGTCGATGTCCGGTGAATCCTCAATTTTCTTTTTTTGTTGATATATTCTTCAAGTTATGACTAGCAGCTCTCGTTTCTTTTGCTGGAAAACGAATTCGGAAAACTTCTTTGTTTGTTAACGTGTTTTTGGGGTATTTGTATTTGAATTGTTTGATAATATTTTTATTTTGGAGTTGAAAAACAAAAGATCGAAACAAAATGTTGACATTTACCGAGAAAAGATTGGATTTCATTGAAGGTGGACTTTTTATTTACAGTAGTGGCAAGTTGGTAATATGGAATCAAAGTATGTTAACATTTTTTTGGCTGTAAAAAAATTATTTGCATAGGGAAGAAAAACAAGTATGGACGTTATGGAAAATGAACTGCTCATTGTTTGAAAGGTGAGAACCATGGAATCCGAAGGTTCTGTAAATAATATTAAGTGACCGTTTAAAATCCTTTGTAACCGTTAAATGGGATTGCTGAGAAACTATCTCATTGGAGAGGAAATAATTGTAAAAATGGTTTATGAAGGCCTATCATTTTAAACAAAGAGCTTTGGTTTTACCAATTTTTGTAAATTCTGTTTCGTTATGCAGAAGTAGGAGATTCTGTTGTAGCTGTTGCGGTGGAGGGAGATACGATGTGCATCTCAGATCCATTGGGAGTCATAAATGAACTAGCGTGTTGCGCCTTATTATAGGGAACTCTATATATAGCCTTTGGTTTACAAGAATCAAAGGGGAGTTCTTGTATTGCAAGTCAAAAATTATGCTGCTGGTGGGTCTGGAAATGTTGGAAAGAAGCATTGCTTGTTAAGAAAATTAAAAATGGAAAATAAAATAAAATTAAAATTAAAAAAATCAATTGCAAGTTGGTCTGATACGAGTCAAAAATAGCAAGTGGTTGTGAACAAGGTCACTGTAACTGGACTGTCATACCATCAGGCTGCTACTGTTAACAAGGTCTCCTTGTGTGTTGTGCTTTTAGCTCTCTGCCTGTTGAAACCTGAGCGTTCTCAATTTTGTGGCCTTGCTCATTGCTTCTTGTGGACCTGGATGTTTGTTTCATATACTGTTAATGATTACAGGTTGATTTTTTTGTTTGTAGGTTATATAGCTCTGACATTTTTGCCTCTGTTTAACAAGGAACCAAGCTGATGTGGATGCTATTATGCTGGAAATTGATGGAACTCCAAACAAGTCAAAATTAGGTGCTAATGCAATATTGGGAGTATCCCTAAGCGTGTGCAGAGCAGGCGCAGGAGCAAAGGGGGTTCCCTTATACAAGCACATCCAGGAACTATCCGGAACAAAGGAGCTTGTTATGCCAGTTCCAGCTTTTAATGTTATAAATGGAGGCAGCCACGCTGGAAACAGTCTGGCCATGCAAGAATTTATGATATTACCAGTAGGTGCGACCTCATTTGCCGAGGCATTCCGCATGGGTAGTGAAGGTAAGCGAAATAATTGGTTTCTTGCCGCAGTTGTCTTTTTATGGGGTATTGTATCTGCCATTGACTCTATTTTAGAACCTTGCACATGCCTTACTTTTCTGGTTGGCACTCTGATTGTTGGATGTGAGTCAATATGGAGTACAATTTTGAATTTGATATTGCTATTGCTTTTCCACAATTATGGTTTTGATGCAAATCGGGTCACAGCTAATTGAAGACTTGCCTTGTCATTGACATTATAGTTCTCAAATTGTTGTATAATTACATCAAGTACCCATCATCAGTAATAAGAAAGCTAATTGGTTTATCTTTTGAGAATACAGTTTATCATATACTGAAGGGAATTATTAAGGCGAAATATGGGCAAGATGCTTGCAATGTGGGAGATGAGGGGGGATTTGCTCCCAATGTTCAAGATAACAGGGAGGGCCTGGTGTTACTCATTGATGCCATTGAAAAGGCTGGTTACACTGGCAAGGTAGGAGGCACTAATTTTTATTATGTTTTTGTTTGCAATGTAAATTTTTCTTATAAAATTTTTTGGAATGCAGATTAAAATTGGAATGGATGTTGCGGCATCAGAGTTTTTCACTAAAGAAGGGAAATATGATCTCGACTTCAAGAAACAACCAAATGATGGAGCTCATGTGCACTCAGCTCAGAGCCTTTCCGAACTCTACAAGGAATTTGTTAAAGAATTTCCTATCGTGTCAATTGAAGATCCCTTTGATCAAGATGATTGGAGCTCATGGGCTTCACTACAGTCTTCAGTTGACATCCAAATCGTCGGAGATGATTTGTTGGTCACCAATCCAAAGAGAATAGCTGAAGCCATTGGGAAAAAGGCTTGCAATGGTTTACTTCTAAAGGCAAGCATCTACCCTACCTCATTCATTTTCTGATTCACTCACAAGGAGTTATTATTTTACAGTTTTCATTTTTTTTCCTTGCCTTTTTTGGCTGAACACCTTTCAGTTTTTAGTTAGCTGTCATTGTTTTCCGCATTGCCCTCCAGTTTCCTTGTCATCCATTCATTCTTCACGTGTTTATCATTTATATACATGGATTTATCATGTGAGACAGGCCATGTTGATGCTACGTTTAGCTCATCTTTTATGCATTCAACTGCAGGTTAACCAGATTGGTACAGTGACTGAATCTGTTCGGGCAGCACTTGACTCTAAAGCTGCAGGTTGGGGTGTCATGGTCAGCCACCGGAGTGGTGAAACTGAGGATAACTTTATTGCTGACCTTTCTGTTGGCTTGGCTAGTGGACAGGTTTTTTAATTTTTGGACTCTCCAATTTTGCCATGTCTCATGTCTTTATGTCATTTCTATGAAGTTGACCACTGCCTGTTCTGTCATGTAGATCAAAACCGGAGCTCCTTGCCGAAGTGAGCGGTTGGCCAAGTATAATCAGGTAAACTGGAAACTTTAATCGGTTTTCTTCTCTCTTCCCTTTTTCAAAATTTCTTCACTCTCTCTCTTTAGCCTCGTCGCGCTAATGACATGCTGTAACAACCCCTTCCTGTAGGAAGACGATATTACGCATTGCTTAATCAGAAACATGAGGATATAAGAATTCAATAAACTAAAAAGTAAAGAAAACCAAACGATTCATAATAATTTAAAACTTAAACCATTACATTACTGTTAAACTGAAACTTTAAATCTTTAGTCTTATTATAGAAAGTATGCTGAAATAAAACAAATTAATGTGCTAGGTGCACTTATTCAATTCCTCGTCTATGTGAGGGCTTCTTTCTCTAATTTTCCTAGCCTGTGGAACCATCTATAACATCATATGGGTTGTTTAAAACATAAAAACAAAATGTGAGTCGTATACTTGGTAACTAGATACAACATACAGTAAATAAAATTGGAAATAATTTTAAATTTCAAAACATCAACAAATACAAATAAAACATTCATCATCATAAATCTTTATTTTCTTTAAACTCTTGAGTGGCCAGCACACAATTACGCCCTGTGTGTAAGGGTTGGCGATCACTAGGATCCCGGCTCCATTCCCGTGGCCATAGGTGGAGTCGCGTCTAGGATATGTACATCACTCAATAAACGATGGTGCACTCGAGTGAGTCATTCGTGGTGGACCATACAAGATGGCTGCCCCCACCCATTAGCTCCTATACCATTGCACATCATTCATATGGCCAAGAAAACATTTTTAAAATGTTTCATTCTTTTATGCAATCATTTCCTTTTCTTCCCTTTCTTTCACTTTCATCAAATACCATAATATATTTATAACATGTACATAACGTAGCGGAAGCATGCATAAAATCATTTACATTTAAACTCCTTTTCAACATATAGTTTAAGATGCATAAAAGGGTTGCCAAATAAAGGGTAACATTGCATTTATATACTTCGAAAACTACTTTAAAAAACCATGACATTGACAATTGGAAGAAAGCGAAGGTATGATCATACCTACTTGCCTTGCTTCTTAGCTTCAAAGTTCAATACACTTCATTTAGCAACCTAAGCAAACATTCACAACAATTACTATTGTTAACGCCCTCGAAAACCATTCCTTCTTTTCTATTGTTTGATCCTCCTAAACATTGCTTTCCACACTAAGAGGCAGATCTGATTTCTCCTCTTTAAGACACTCAATCACTCATACAAGAGACGTGAAATATTTGGGGATGAAATAGGGGGCCATTTTTTAGAGTAACTTAAGGTTCTAATTGATATTTGTAAGCCGGCAGCATAGGTAAAGTGATGCCTGCAGAGGAGTTTAGGGTTTTGACAACTAAGGTTTTAGGACAGCAATAAAACTCACGTTGGTTATTTTTTTTTTTTTAAAACAACTTTTCCTTTCCTTAATTTGGTACAATAAAGCTGGCAGACGTAAAATCAAATTTCCTTTTAAAACTAGACTTCTTTTCTTTTTGAAATAACTAAAGAAAACAGCTTCTACAAAATATGGATAAGTTGATGTATAATTAGGAGTTGTTTTAACAAGAAAACTTTCCTTTTTGGGGAAAAAGACAGCTGGGCAGATTTTGCCGGGATTTAGACCTCAATTTTATTGATTTTTTTTGTCTTTTATAAGTCTTTTTCATCCCTCTAACATACTCTATTAAACCCACAAAATTAGAAGAGTTAAGTAAGGAAATAGCTACCAAACAATAAATAAAAATATAAAACAACAAACAACATCTTAAAAATTACCCTAGGAGGTCTAGGTGCTACACATGCTTTTCCAGATATGGACATGATGTCTGAATATGAAAAAAAAAGAAGAAGATTTTGTATATATGTGGAGAATTTAAATAAGCTAGGTTGTATGTTGTGTTATTGTAGTATCAGGAATAAATTTGAATGCCTATGACATGATTATGGTCTATTCAATCAAGTGAATCACATGAAGACCATATTCCGAAGGTTGGTCTGATTGCATGGTCTAGATCACCAAATTTCAGAAGTATTTGTTAGAAATTACAAACTCTGAGGCTTACTTTTTGATAGTTCATTCTTCTAGTTCTACTAGACTCCAAACATGAGCCCATAGGATGTTTTCTAATAGGTATCCAGAAAATGTGTGGGGTCTTCCAAAAATCGTTCTTGTTAACTCTTTACTTTAAATGTTCCCAGAATGTATGTCTCTTCTTTTTTTAATTGATAACTGGATATCGTGATTATTACTGATATGATAGAACTAATCTCATGTTAACTTCCCTTTGTTTCTGGGATTTCAATTTGATTGCAGCTTCTCCGCATCGAAGAGGAACTTGGAAATGTGCGTTATGCTGGTGAAGCTTTCAGATCACCTTAGGGAGAAGAAAGAGCCATTTCTCAACCTTTCGTTTTTGTTTTTGTTTTTTTGTTTTTAATCTGGAAAGAGCAATCTCAGAACCTTTTCTTCTGCAATAAGGTACTGGATCAAAGTTGTCATCAGGGGACAAATCCCCTGAGCTTCAAGTCAAAGTGGATGTATAAAATTCTCCGACAAATTTTTGGTTGAGCCTATCAGCTTAGATTTCATTTAAAAGCATTAACTGATCAATTATTACCATGTGGTCTCATTTTGAATTGAAACTATAGTTTTGTGAGTGAATAACAAAGTTGTGCTTGTAAGCATCTATTGGAGTGTATGACCTACTTCCAGATGTGAACCAGTAGTGTAGCTTTTTCTCTGCCCCTGGGGAAAATTGAATTCACAATCTTAGCAAGGATTGAATTTTATGGTCCATACTAATAATGCACATTCCCTTAATCATTCTAAAATCAATTGATAACCCGGCATGTGTGCATGCGTTAAACTAGGGTAGTGTTTGAAACTTTGGCACTTGAAAGTACACATGAAATGTTTTGTCATGCTGCTGTAGGGGCATTCGGTATGTTCTTTACAATTTTACTGTGGAAAGTTAGATTTGTGGATTTCCGTTCAAACTAGGGTTTTTTCGATCGAACAGGGGTTTTCTCGATCGAAGTGGGGTTTTTCCGTTCGAACAGGTATTAAAAGTACTAAAAAAGTGAACATATACTAAAAAGTTTTAGCAGAGTCCATTTTGTGGCTATTCTTTCTAATTGGAATTTTTTTGATCAAACTAGGGTTTTGTCAATAGAAGTGACATTTTTCCGTTCGAACTATGGTTTTTCCGCTCGAACGGGTACTAAAAAAGAAAACAAGTGAACAAATACAAAAAAGTTTTAGAAAAGTGAGTTTGGTGGCTTTCCCTTCGAAATAGAGATTTTTCGATCGAACGGGTATTAAAAGTAAGAAACCCATGAACATACACCAAAAAAGCTTTAGGAAAATCAATTTTGTGGTTTTCCGTTCGAACTGGGGTTTTTTTTCGTTCGAATTGGCTTTTTTTGTTCGAACTGTTGGTTTTCCATTCAAAGTAGCGTTTTTCCATTCGAACATGTAGTAAAAGTAAGAAACAAGTGAACATATACAAAAAGGTTTTTGGGAGGTTAGATTTGTGGCTTGCCCTTCGGACTAGGGTTTTTTTCGATCAAACAAGGGTTTTTTCGATCAAAGTGGGGTTTTTCCGTTCGAGTTGGGGTTTTTTTTATTCGAACGGGTATTCAAAGTACGAAAAAAGTGAAAATATACTAAAAAGTTTTAGCAGTGTCAGCTTTGTGGCTTTCTGTTCGAATTGGAGTTTTTCCAATCAAACTGGGGTTTTTTCGATGGAAGTGGCGTTTTTTTTCGTTTGAAATAGGGTTTTTTTCGGTGGAACGGGTAGTAAAAAAAGAAAGTAGTGAACATATACAAAAAAGTTTTAGGAAAGTCAGGTTTGTCGCTTTTTTGTTCGAATTGAGGTTTTTCTGATCGAACTGAGGTTTCTCCTCACGAATTACGGGTTATCCGTTCAAATCGGGGTTTTTCCGCTCAAACGGGTATGAAAAGCAATAAAAAAGTGAGCATATCAAAAATAGTTTTTGGAAAGTGAGTTTTGTGGCTTTCCCTTCGAATTGGGGTTTTCCGGATCGAAATGGGGTTTTTTCGTTCAAACTAGCGATTTTCCAATCGAACGGGTATTAAAAGTAAGAAACCCGTGAACATATACCAAAAAAGTTTTAGGAAAGTCAGTTTTGTGGTTTTCCGTTCGAAGTGGGCATTTTTCGTTCGAATTGGGGTTTTTTCGTTCTAATTGTTATTTTTCTGTTCGAACGGGTACTAAAAGTAAGAAACAAGTGAACATATACAAAACAGTTTTTGGAAAGTTAGATTTGTGGCTTTCCGTTCGAACTAGGATTTTTCCGATCGAACATGGGTTTTCTCGATCGAATTGGGGTGTTTCTGTTTGAATGGGTATTAAAAGTACGAAAAAAGTGAATATATACTAAAAAGTTTTAGCTGAGTCCATTTTGTGGCTATCTTTTCGAACTGGGATTTTTCTGATCAAACTAGGGTTTTGTCGATAGAAATGGCATTTTTCCGTTCGAACTATGGTTTTTCCGCTTGAACGGATACAAAAAAAAATGAAAAAAAATGAAAAAAATAAAATTAAAAAGTGAACTTATACAAAAAAGTTTTAGGAAAGTCAGATTTGTGGCTTTTCTGTTCGAATTGGGGTTTTTCTAATTGAACAGAGATTTCTCCTCATGAACTAGGGTTTTTTCCGTTCGAATTGGGGCTTTTCTGCTCCAACGGGTATGACAAGAAATAAAAACAGTGAACATATACAAATAGTTTTTGAAAAGTGAGTTTTGTGGCTTTTCCTTCGAACTGGGGTTTTTTCGATCAAATTGGGATTTTTTCGTTCAAACTAGGGATATTTCGATCGAACGGGTATTAAAAGTAAGAAACCCATGAACATATACCAAAAAAGTTTTAAGAAAGTCAGTTTTGTGGTTTTCCGTTCGAACTAGGGTTTTTTTTGGTTCAAACTGGGCTTTTTCTGTTCGAACTGTTGGTTTTTCATTCAAAGTAGCGTTTTTCCGTTCGAACGGGTAGTAAAAGTAAGAAACAAGTGAACATATACAAAAAGGTTTTTGGAAGGTTAGATTTGTGGCTTGCCTTTCGGACTAGGGTTTTTCCGATCGAACAAGGATTTTCTTGATCAAAGTGGGGTTTTTTTGTTCAAGTGGGTTTTTTTTTTTTTTTTTTTCTTTTCGTTCGAACGGGTATTCAAAGTACGAAAAAAGTGAAACGAGACTAAAATTTTTTAGCAGAGTCAGTTTTGTGGCTTTCCTTTCGAACTAGGGTTTTTCCAATCGAACTGCGGTTTTTTCGATGGAAGTGGCGTTTTTCCGTTTGAAATCGGGTTTTTTCGGTCGAACGGGTACTAAAAAAAGAAACTAGTGAACATATAAAAAAAAGTTGTAGGAGAGTCAGGTTTGTGGCTTTTCCGTTCAAATTGGGGCTTTTCCGATCGAACTGAGGTTTCTCCTCATGAGCTACTGTTTTTTCCGTTCGAATTAGGGTTTTTCCGCTCAAATGGGTATGAAAAGCAATGATAAGTCTTGAATGTTATGCATTCAAGCCCCTTAACTCACATTTGTTAAATCTTAGTTATTTTGTATTATAATATTTTGTCGTGTTTTTGTTTTTGTTAGTGTTTTCAGGTCTTATGATGAATCTGCACTTTGCATCATGGATTTCCTCAAAATATGGAGACAGACTCACATTGGCTCGAGCGACTTCATCATTTGGCTCGAGCGAGACAGACTCACACTGGCTCGAGTGACTTCATCACTTGGCTCGAGCAAGGAAGCACACAATGGCTCGAGCGACTTTATAACTTGGCTCGAGAGAGGAAGCAATAAATGGCTCGAGCGAATTCCTCACTTAGCTCGAGCTAAATTGATTTAGTCAGAATCTGAAGTGCGATCTATGCCGGATTTGGAGGAAGAGAGATTCATGGAAGACTTGGTTAGTGCGAGAACAGCTCTGTGATCTCCCAAAAGTAGTGTTGACTCGATTTTACTAAGTATGAGAGATTGGAGGTGAGAGATCCCTTGAAAAGAGGGATTTTTGAGTGAGCTACGAGGATTGAAATAGGAGAATATTTTGTAAACGAAAGGGGGATTGTTCGTGGGGAGAAAAGGAAAAAGGGTTCTGTGTTCATTGTGAAGTCTGCCCAGAAGCTAAAGAACATTCCGGGAGATGGTTTTCTCTAATTCAATAGAGATTTTCAGCTCTTCTATGAGTGGTTAATCTCTTCATCATAGGGAATTGATGAAACCCTTTTCAAATACCATGATGTAATTTGTATTCATTCCTGAAATTTTCAGAGTACACATAATGATTGTTTAGCTTAGGGAATTGCAAAAACCATTTGTAAATTGTTTTTCAATGAAAATACTCATTCTTGATTATATTCCATCTTGTCTATAAGATAGTCTTTTTGTCTTGAATGAATCCAACATCTTTATTCTCTATGATTATGGGGATGATAGTTAGGCAATGGTATTAATTGATTTTCATTCAAGAAACTCGATAGGTCATACTTAAGATTCATAAATCATGCTACATCTTAGCTTCACTTAATTTAGGTAGATGATATATGCATCCTAGGATGAGTTATTCTTGATTCTTAGTGATATGTATGCTGTTTAGGGATTGTATAGGCCATGCTAGGGAATATGGATCGTATCACAAATAGTTTTTCCGTTCAAACGGGTATTCAAAGTAAGAAAAAAGTGAACACGTGCAAAAAAGTTTTATAAAAGTCGGTTTTGTGGCTTTCTGTTCGAACTAAGGTTTTTTCTGAATGAACTCAGGTTTTCCTGATCCAACTGGAGTTTTTCCGTTCGAACTGGGTTTTTTCCGTTCGAACGGGTATTAAAAGAAGGAAAAAAGTGAACATACACAAAAAAGTTTTATCGAACTTGGTTTTGTGGCTTTCCATTCGAACTAGGGTTTTTCTGAATGAACTTGGGATTTCCCGATCTAGCTGGAGTTTTTCTGTTCGAATTGGGCTTTTCCGTTCAAACGGGAATTAAAAGTAAGAAAAAAGTGAACATTTGCAAAAAAGTTTTATGAAAGTTGGTTTTGTGCCCCGTTCGAACTAGGGTTTTTTTGAATGAAGTCGGGTTTTCCTGATCGAACGGGAGTTTTTCTGTTCGAACGGGTATTAAAGGTAAGAAAAAAGTGAACAAGTGCAAAAAAGTTTTATCGAAGTCAGTTTTGTCAGCTCGAGTTTTTCCATTCGAACTGGGGTTTTTCTGTCCGGACAGGTATTAAAAGTATGACAAATGTGAACATGTGCATAAACGTTTTGTCGAGGTCGGCATTGTGGCTTTCCGTTCGAATTACGATTTTTCAGAACGTAGTCGAGTTTTTCTGATCCAGCTCGAGTTTTTCCGTTCGAACTGGGTTTTTCTGTCCGAACAGGTATTAAAAGTATGAGAAAAGTGAACATGTGCATAAAGTTTTGTCGAGGTCGGCATTGTGGCTTTCCGTTCGAATTACGGTTTTTCAGAACGTAGTCGAGTTTTCCTGATCCAGCTCGAGTTTTCCGTTCGAACTGGGGTTTTTCTGTCCGAACAGGTATTAAAAGTATGAGAAAAGTGAACATGTGCATAAAATTTGTCGAGGTCGGCATTGTGGCTTTCCGTTCGAATTACGGTTTTTCAGAACGTAGTCGAGTTTTCCAGATCCAGCTCGAGTTTTTCCGTTCGAACTGGGGTTTTTCTGTCCGAACAGGTATTAAAAGTATGAGAAAAGTGAACATGTGCATAAAAGTTTTGTTTGGGGTCGGCATTGTGGCTTTCCGTTCGAATTAAGGTTTTCTGAACTTAGTCGGGTTCCCGATCCAACTCGAGTTTTTCCGTTTGAACTGAGGTTTTTCCGTCCGAACAGGTTAAAAAGTAAGAGAAAAGTGAACTTGTTGAAAAAAGTTTGATCGGGTCGGTTTTGTGCCTTCCGTTCGAACTAGGGTTTTTCTGAATGTAGACGGGTTTTCCCGATCCAGCTCGAGTTTTTCCATTCGAACTGGGGTTTTTCTGTCCGAACAGGTATTAAAAGTATGAGAAAAGTGAACATGTGCATAAAAGTTTTGTCGAGGTCGGCATTGTGGCTTTCCGTTCGAATTACGGTTTTTCTGAACGTAGTCGATTTTTCCGATCCAGCTCGAGTTTTTCGTTCGAACTGGGGTTTTTTTGTCCGAAAGATAGGTATTAAAGTATGAGAAAAGTGAACATGTGCATAAAAGTTTTTGAGGTCGGCATTGTGGCTTTCCGTTCGAATTAGGGTTTTTCTGAACTTAGTCGGGTTTTCCCGATCCAACTCGAGTTTTTCCGTTTGAACTGAGGTTTTTCCGTCCGAACAGTGTAAAAAGTAAGAGAAAAGTGAACTTGTTGAAAAAAGTTTGATCGGGGTCGGTTTTGTGGCCTTCCGTTCGAACTAGGGTTTTTCTGAATGTAGACGGGTTTTCCCGATCCAGCTCGAGTTTTTCCATTCGAACTGGGGTTTTTCTGTCCGGACAGGTATTAAAAGTATGACAAATGTGAACATGTGCATAAAAGTTTTGTCGAGGTCGGCATTGTGGCTTTTCGTTCGAATTAGGTTTTTTTGAACGTCGTCGGGTTTTCCTGATCCAGCTCGAGTTTTTCCGTTCGAACTGGGTTTTTTGCCTGAATAGGTGTTAAAAGTATGAGAAAAGTGAACATGTGCATAAAAGTTTTGTCGAGGTCGGCATTGTGGTTTTCGTTCGAATTACGGTTTTTCAGAACGTAGTCGGGTTTTCCGATCCAGCTCGAGTTTTCCGTTCGAACTGGGTTTTTTTGTCCGAACAGGTATTAAAAGTATGAGAAAAGTGAACATGTGCATAAAAGTTTTGTCGAGGTCGGCATTGTGGCTTTCCGTTCGAATTACGGTTTTTCTGAACTTAGTCTTGTTGAAAAAAGTTTGATCGGGGTCGGTTTTGTGGCCTTCCGTTCGAACTAGGGTTTTTCTGAATGTAGACGGGTTTTCCCGATCCAGCTCGAGTTTTTCCATTCGAACTGGGGTTTTTCTGAACGTCGTCGGGTTTTCCTGATACAGCTAGTATATAACAATGTTATTTAATAATGATATTAAGAGAATTGGAATAAGAATTTATTAAGATGGTTAATAAGATTAGAATAATAAAATAGTAATAATACATCCTAGTGTGATAAATAATGATTTATATGAATAAGTGATAGTTAAATTAAGTATGGAGTAAATTATTAATTATCGAATGATATAATTTAAATCAAGTGGGGGTAATAATACAATTTAGAAAAGATGAGAGTCTTAAATGTGTGGAGCTTTAGCTGCCACGTGTAGACCAATCAAAGCAACAGCCCATTCTTTCATTTCTCTTTCTTGGTAACTCACGCACACGTTCACAGCCCCACTCCTCTCTTCTTTTCTCTTCTCTGTTTCCTTCTCTTCACGCACACACGCAGCAGCTCCTCACTTCACTCCCCTTTCTCTTTTCTTTTCCTTTTCCTCTTCTTCCCGTTCTTCCCCGCTTCCTTCTCTCTTCTCCCTGTTTCTCCGTTCATGCTGTCCCAGATCGTGAGAGAGACCAGTCTGTGAGAGAGATGATGCCGAGAGAGATGATGCTGAGAGAGTGATGCAAAAATTGAAAGAGTGACCGTGAGTGGGCTGAGATCGTGCAGTGAATGGTGAAGCCAAACATGGGTTTCGGCCATGGGTCTT
>FXXK01000199.1:12894-40627 GCA_900184695.1 Betula pendula | reverse complement strand
CATGTGCATAAAAAGTTTTATCCAAGTCGGTTTTGTGGCGTTTCGTTCGAACTACGGTTTTTCTGAACGTAGACTGGTTTTCTCGATCCAACTCGAATTTTTCCGTTCGGATTGAGGTTTTTCCTTCCGAACGGGAGTAAAAAGTTTGAGAAAAATGAACTTGTTGAAAAGAGTTTTAACGAGGTCGGTGTTGTGGCGTTCCGTTCGTACTACGATTTTTCTGAACGTAGTCGAGTTTTCCTGATCCAGCTCGAGTTTTTCCGTTCGAACTGGGGTTTTTCTGTCCGAACAGGTATTAAAAGTATGAGAAAAGTGAACATGTGCATAAAAGTTTTGTCGAGGTCGGCATTGTGGCTTTCCGTTCGAATTACGGTTTTTCTGAACGTAGTCGGGTTTTTCTGATCCAACTCGAGTTTTTCCGTTCGAACTGAGGTTTTTCCGTCCGAACGGGAGAAAAAAGTATGAGAAAAGTGAACTGGTTGAAAAAAGTTTTATCGAAGTCGATTTTGTGGTATTTCGTTCGAACTACGGTTTTTTTGAACGTAGTCGAGTTTTCACGATCCAACTCGAGTTTTTCCGTGCGAACTGAGGAGTTTCCGTCGAACAGTTTAAATAAGTAAAAGAAAAGTGAACTTGTTGAAAAAAGTTTTATCGAGGTCGGTTTTGTGGCCTTCCTTTCGAACTAGGGTTTTTTCAGAACATAGTCAGGATTTCCCGATCCAACTCGAGTTTTTCTGTTTGAACTGGGGTTTTTCTGTCCGAACAGGTATTAAAAGTATGAGAAAAGTGAACATGTGCATAAATGTTTTGTCCAGGTCAGCATTGTGGCTTTCCGTTCGAATTATGGTTTTTTTGAACGTAGTCGGGTTTTCCCGATCCAGCTCGAGTTTTCCCGTTCGAACTGGGGTTTTTCTGTCCGAACAGGTATTAAAAGTATGAGCAAAGTGAACATGTGCATAAAGTTTTGTCGAGGTCGGCATTGTGGCTTTCCGTTCGAATTAGGGTTTTTCTGAACGTAGTCGGGTTTTCCCGATCCAACTCGAGTTTTTCCGTTCGGGTTTTCCCGATCAAACTTTTATCGAAGTCGGTTTTGTGGCGTTTCGTTCGAACTACGGTTTTTCGGAACGTAGACTGGTTTTCTCGATCCAACTCGAATTTTTTCGTTCTGACAAAGATTTTTCCGTCCGGACGGGTATTAAAAGTATGAGAAAAGTGAACATCGAACAGGTATTAAAAGTAAGAGAAAAGTGAACATGTGCATAAATGTTTTGTCCAGGTTAGCATTGTGGCTTTTCGTTCGAATTATGGTTTTTTTGAACGTAGTCGGGTTTTCCCGATCCAGCTTTGAGTTTTCCCGTTCGGACTGGGGTTTTTCTGTCCGAAACAGGTATTAAAAGTATGAGAAAAGAGAACTTGTGCGTAAAAGTTTTGTCGAGGTCTTCATTGTGACTTTCCGTTCGAATTAGGGTTTTCCTGAACGTTGTCGGGTTTTCCCGATCCACTCGAGTTTTTCCATTGAACTGAGAGGGGGAGGGGGTGAAAAAAAGAAATAGTGGACACGTGTAAAAGAGAAGAAAAGAACTTGTTGAAAAAACTTTCATCGAAGTCGGTTTTGTGGGCCTTTCGTTCGAACTACGGTTTTTCGGAACGTAGACTGGTTTTCTCGATCCAACTCGAATTTTTTCGTTCTGACAAAGATTTTCCGTCCGGACGGGTATTAAAAAAAGTATCAAGAAAAGTGAACATGTGCATAAGTTTTGTCGAGCTCGGCATTGTGGCTTTCCGTTCGAATTAGGGGTTTTCTGAACGTAGTCGGGTTTTACCGATCCAACTCGAGTTTTTCCGCTTAAACTGAGGTTTTTACGTCCGCACGGGTGCAAAATTTCTGAGAAATGTGAACTTGTTGAAAAAAGTTTTATCGAGGTCGGTTTTGTGGCCTTCCTTTCGAACTAGGGTTTTTTCAGAACATAGTCAGGATTTCCCGATCCAACTCGAGTTTTTCTGTTTGAACTGGGGTTTTTCTGTCCGAACTGGTATTAAAAGTAAGAGAAAAGTGAACATGTGCATAAATGTTTTGTCCTAGGTCAGCATTGTGGCTTTCCGTTCGAATTATGGTATTTTTGAACGTAGTCGGGTTTTCGCGATCCAGCTTGAGTTTTCCCGTTCGAACTGGGTTTTTCTGTCCGAACAGGTATTAAAAGTATGAGCAAAGAGACATGTGGCATAAAGTTTGGTCGAGGTCGGAATTGTGGCTTTCCGTTCGAATTAGGGTTTTCTGAACGTATCGGGTTTTTCCGATCCCACTCGAGTTTTTCCATTCGAACTGAGGTTTTTCCGACCGAAAGGTGTAAAAAGTAGTAGAAAAGTGAACTTGTTGAAAAAACTTTTATCGAAGTCGGTTTGTGGCCTTTCGTTCCAAAACTACGATTTTTTCGGAACGTAGACTGGTTTTCTCGATCCAACTCGAATTTTTTCGTTCTGACAAAGATTTTTCCTTCCGACGGGTATTAAAAGTATGAGAAAAGTGAACATGTGCATAAAAGTTTTGTCGAGCTCGGCATTGTGGCTTTCCGTTCGAATTGGGGTTTTCTGAACGTAGTCGGGTTTTGCCGATCCAACTCGAGTTTTTCCGCTTAAACTGAGGTTTTTACGTCGAACGGGTGCAAAATTTCTGAGAAATGTGAACTTGTTGAAAAAAGTTTTATCGAGATCGGTTTGTGGCCTTCCTTTCGAACTAGGGTTTTTCCAGAACATGGTCAGGTTTTCCCGATCCAACTGGAGTTTTTCTGTTTGAACTGGGGTTTTCTTGTTCGAACAGGTATTAAAAGTAAGAGAAAAGTGAACATGTGCATAAATGTTTTGTCCAGGTTAGCATTGTGGCTTTCCGTTCGAATTATGGTTTTTTTGAACGTAGTCGGGTTTTCCCGATCCAGCTTGAGTTTTCCCGTTCGAACTGGGGTTTTTCTGTCCGAACAGGTATTAAAAGTATGAGAAAAGAGAACTTGTGCGTAAAAGTTTTGTCGAGGTCTTCATTGTGACTTTCCGTTCGAATTAGGGTTTTCCTGAACGTTGTCGGGTTTTCCGATCCCACTCGAGTTTTTCCATTCGAACTGAGGTTTTTCCGACCGGACGGGTGTAAAAAGTAGTAGAAAAGTGAACTTGTTGAAAAAACTTTCATCGAAGTCGGTTTTGTGGCCATTCGTTCGAACTACGGTTTTTCGGAACGTAGACTGGTTTTCTCGATCCAACTCGAATTTTTTCGTTCTGACAAAGATTTTTCCGTCCGGACGGGTATTAAAAGTATCAGAAAAGTGAACATGTGCATAAAAGTTTTGTCGAGCTCGGCATTGTGGCTTTCCGTTCGAATTAGGGGTTTTCTGAACGTAGTCGGGTTTTACCGATCCAACTCGAGTTTTTCCGCTTAAACTGAGGTTTTTACGTCCGCACGGGTGCAAAATTTCTGAGAAATGTGAACTTGTTGAAAAAAGTTTTATCGAGGTCGGTTTTGTGGCCTTCCTTTCGAACTAGGGTTTTTTCAGAACATGTCAGGATTTCCCGATCCAACTCGAGTTTTTCTGTTTGAACTGGGGTTTTTCTGTCCGAACTGGTATTAAAAGTATGAGAAAAGTGAACATGTGCATAAATGTTTTGTCCTAGTCAGCATAGTGGCTTTCCGTTCGATTATGGTATTTTTGAACGTAGTCGGGTTTTCGCGATCCAGCTCGAGTTTTTTCCCGTTCGAACTGGGGTTTTTCTGTCCGAACAGGTATTAAAAGTATGAGCAAAGTGAACATGTGCATAAAGTTTTGTCGAGGTCGGCATTGTGGCTTTCCGTTCGAATTAGGGTTTTCTGAACGTAGTCGGGTTTTCTTGATCCAACTCGAGTTTTTCCGTTCAACCGAGGTTTTTCCGACCGAAAAGGTGTAAGAAGTAGGAGAAAAGTGAACTTGTTGAAAAAACTTTTATCGAAGTCGGTTTTGTGGCCTTTCGTTCGAACTACGATTTTTCTGAACGTAGATGGTTTTCTCGATCCAACTCGAATTTTTTCGTTCTGACAAAGATTTTTCCGTTTGGACGGGTATTAAAAGTATGAGAAAAGTGAACATGTGCATAAAAGTTTTGTCGAGCTCGGCATTGTGGCTTTCCGTTCGAATTAGGGGTTTTCTGAACGTAGTCGGGTTTTGCCAATCCAACTCGAGTTTTTCCGCTTAAACTGAGGTTTTTACGTCCGAACGGGTGCAAAATTTCTGAGAAATGTGAACTTGTTGAAAAAAGTTTTATTCGAGATCGGTTTTGTGGCCCTTCCTTTCGAACTAGGGTTTTTTCAGAACATGGTCAGGTTTTCCCGATCCAACTGGAGTTTTTCTGTTTGAACTGGGGTTTTTCTGTTCGAACAGGTATTAAAAGTAAGAGAAAAGTGAACATGTGCATAAATGTTTTGTCCAGGTTAGCATTGTGGCTTTCCGTTCGAATTATGGTTTTTTTGAACGTAGTCGGGTTTTCCCGATCCAGCTTGAGTTTTCCGTTCGAACTGGGGTTTTTCTGTCCGAACAGGTATTAAAAGTATGAGAAAAGAGAACTTGTGCGTAAAAGTTTTGTCGAGGTCTTCATTGTGACTTTCCGTTCGAATTAGGGTTTTCCTGAACGTTGTCGGGTTTTCCCGATCCCACTCGAGTTTTTCCATTCGAACTGAGGTTTTTCCGACCGGACGGGTGTAAAAAGTAGTAGAAAAGTGAACTTGTTGAAAAAACTTTCATCGAAGTCGGTTTTGTGGCCATTCGTTCGAACTACGGTTTTTCGGAACGTAGACTGGTTTTCTCGATCCAACTCGAATTTTTTCGTTCTGACAAAGATTTTTCCGTCCGGACGGGTATTAAAAGTATCAGAAAAGTGAACATGTGCATAAAAGTTTTGTCGAGCTCGCCATTGTGGCTTTCCGTTCGAATTAGGGTTTTCTGAACGTAGTCGGGTTTTACCGATCCAACTCGAGTTTTTCCGCTTAAACTGAGGTTTTTACGTCCGCACGGGTGCAAAATTTCTGAGAAATGTGAACTTGTTGAAAAAAGTTTTATCGAGATCGGTTTTGTGGCCTTCCTTTCGAACTAGGGTTTTTTCAGAACATAGTCAGGATTCCCGATCCAACTCGAGTTTTTCTGTTTGAACTGGGGTTTTTCTGTCCGAACAGGTATTAAAAGTATGAGAAAAGTGAACATGTGCATAAATGTTTTGTCCTAGTCAGCATAGTGGCTTTCCGTTCGAATTATGGTATTTTTGAACGTAGTCGGGTTTTCGCGATCCAGCTCGAGTTTTCCCGTTCGAACTGGGGTTTTTCTGTCCGAACAGGTATTAAAAGTATGAGCAAAGTGAACATGTGCATAAAGTTTTGTCGAGGTCGGAATTGTGGCTTTCCGTTCGAATTAGGGGTTTTCTGAACGTAGTCGGGTTTTCCTTGATCCAACTCGAGTTTTTCCGTTCGAACCGAGGTTTTTCCGACCGAAAAGGTGTAAGAAGTAGGAGAAAAGTGAACTTGTTGAAAAAACTTTTATCGAAGTCGGTTTTGTGGCCTTTCGTTCGAACTACGATTTTTTCTGAACGTAGATTGGTTTTCTCGATCCAACTCGAATTTTTTCGTTCTGACAAAGATTTTTCCTTTTGGACGGGTATTAAAAGTATGAGAAAAGTGAACATGTGCAATAAAGTTTTGTCGAGCTCGGCATTGTGGCTTTCCGTTCGAATTAGGGGGTTTTCTGAACGTAGTCGGGTTTTGCCAATCCAACTCGAGTTTTTCCGCTTAAACTGAGGTTTTTACGTCCGAACGGGTGCAAAATTTCTGAGAAATGTGAACTTGTTGAAAAAAGTTTTATCGAGATCGGTTTTGTGGCCTTCCTTTCGAACTAGGGTTTTTTCAGAACATGGTCAGGTTTTCCCGATCCAACTGGAGTTTTTCTGTTTGAACTGGGGTTTTTCTGTTCGAACAGGTATTAAAAGTAAGAGAAAAGTGAACATGTGCATAAATGTTTTGTCCAGGTTAGCATTGTGGCTTTCCGTTCGAATTATGGTTTTTTTGAACGTAGTCGGGTTTTCCCGATCCAGCTTGAGTTTTCCCGTTCGAACTGGGGTTTTTCTGTCCGAACAGGTATTAAAAGTATGAGAAAAGAGAACTTGTGCGTAAAAAGTTTTGTCGAGGTCTTCATTGTGACTTTCCGTTCGAATTAGGGTTTTCCTGAACGTTGTCGGGTTTTCCGATCCCACTCGAGTTTTTCCATTCGAACTGAGGTTTTTCCGACCGGACGGGTGTAAAAGTAGTAGAAAAGTGAACTTGTTGAAAAAACTTTCATCGAAGTCGGTTTTGTGGCCATTCGTTGAACTACGGTTTTTCGGAACGTAGACTGGTTTTCTCGATCCAACTCGAATTTTTCGTTCTGGCAAAGATTTTTCCGTCCGGACGGGTATTAAAAGTATCAGAAAAGTGAACATGTGCATAAAAGTTTTGTCGAGCTCGCATTGTGGCTTTCCGTTCGAATTAGGGGTTTTCTGAACGTAGTCGGGTTTACCGATCCAACTCGAGTTTTTCCGCTTAAACTGAGGTTTTTACGTCCGCACGGGTGCAAAATTTCTGAGAAATGTGAATGAGAAAAGTGAACTTGTTGAAAAACGTTTTATCGAGCTTGGTTTTGTGGCCTTCCGTTCAAACTAGGCTTTTTGTAAACGTAGTCGCGATTTTCCGATCCAGCTCGAGTTTTTCCGTTCAAACTGGTGTAAAAAGTAGGCGAAACGCGAACTTGTTGAAAAAAGTTTTATCGAAGTCGGTTTTGTGGCCTTTCGTTCGAACCACGGTTTTTCTGAACATAGACTAATTTTCTTGATCCAACACGAATTTTTTCGTTCGGACAGAGATTTTTCCGTCCGAATGGGTATTAAAAGTATGAGAAAAGTGAACATCTGCATAAAAGTTTTCTCGAGGTCGACATCGTGGCTTTCTGTTCGAATTAGGGTTTTTCTGAACGTAGTCGGGTTTTCCTGATCCAGCTCGAGTTTTTCCGTTCGAACTGGGGTTTTTCTGTCCGAACGGGTGCAAAATTTCTGAGAAATGTGAACTTGTTGAAAAAAGTTTTATCGAGGTCGGTTTTGTGGCCTTCCTTTCGAACTAGGGTTTTTTCAGAACATAGTCAGGATTTCCCGATCCAACTCGAGTTTTTCTGTTTGAACTGGGTTTTTCTGTCTACACTTGAGAGTAGTATCGTGGCTTTTCGCGTAATTCTCTTATAGCGTGATAGTGTCGTTCAACTGTCTCTTCTGGATAACAGTTAACTTTGGTGTGCTCATTTCTATTTTTATTCGGGCGCGATGAAGGTCAAGGGCTCAACAATATCGGTGTGTTCTTATAAACAAAGTCGAATTCGTTGAAAAAGGAAGAGCAGGTTCTACAATAACATTTGTTTTACGATGGTCGGCACTTGTGGGTCTCTCATCATCGATTTGCGTTGGTGAAGTTCGGAGTATATCATTCCTCGAATCCTACCGTAGAGGAGGTGCGTTCTGCGACCCAAGACTGAACCCTAAAACGAAGGGTTTCGGTCCGTACGAACGTACTACTGAGGTTCTTGCTTGTTCCTGCGACTTGTGCACGATTGGTCTGGGGAGGGATACAGGTCAATCTTGTCTGCGGACCAGAAGAATACTTCTGTATAAGCCTGTGTCGCAACACAGTTGATAACTTTTTGGATAAAAAAAGAGTTATCGGAACTCACAACTTTCCGGTTTTGTGGCTTCGTAACCGTCAGTATTAACGTGCCCAGACATAGAGGTTTTCTTTTTCTCACAATCCGCGAGGTTTTCCCTGTGTTAGCCAAGAGTCCAGCAAAGTCTCTGTTTCCCTGTTTCGAATTCTGCGTTTTTCTTGCAAATCGGGTTCTTAGTTTATCTGGGCGCAGAAGAAAACATACAGTCCAAGTTATGTACTGACGTAGGTAACAGAAACAGTTGAAGCATCCCGACCAAATTTGTGCATTTCCTGTCGCACGTCTAGTGGGCGAATGGTAAGGTAGCAGTTTTAGACGCAGTTTTGATTTCGAACTTGGGGGTAAATATATCGGAGGAGAGTGTTCGGTGGTGCGGGGGTGATGAGTGTTTTCCACGGGACGGTAAAGTAGGAAAAGTGAACTTTATTGAGGTGGTGTTTGATGACCGTTCAATTAACAGTCGGTTATTAGTGAGTTGGCTATTACGCTGTATGGTCTGCAGGTTGGGGTCTTTTCCTGAAACGTAGTTTGGTTTTCTGGAATCTCCCCTAAGAATATGCTATCTCGCAGATGAATAAAAAGTGAGAGGTTCGATACTCCTGTTCGGGGTTTTTAGCTTCGCGTTGCTTTAAAAGTATTGTTGTAGAATATTTGGGCTATTCCTAGAATAGATGCGCAAGGATGACCAGAGAGATTCCACTGAACAATTGTGCATAAAATTTTTTGCGTCCTGTCGGCCTTACAGGACAATGTATATAGTGGGGATCACCATATCAAATATAGTGAGGGAGCTCCAGGGAGCTTTTTCACTATCACACTCATAATGCTTGATAAATCTCCATTTGAACCTGAAGGTCAGCTGTACTCCCCGTCCAAACAGGTAAAAAGTCTGAGAAGAAGTGAAGTTGGTGAATCAGTTTAATCCGGTCGGCTTTGTGGCCTTGTCATTCGACTAGTTTTTCTTGAACTTAGTCGGCGCGCTGCTTTATTTGATAACGAAGAATACTCCAGAGACCTCGCATTCCTGCCCGTTCTGTTTCTTCTGATGAAGGGCGCGTCTTTCCTTACACACAGCTTGACACTACGTATAAGATAGGAAAAGACGTATGTGAAGAGGAGAGAGTGGCAAAACGCATCCCCCACCTTTTCAGAGGTCCGGCATTGTGGTTTCTTGTTCGAATTAGGGTTTTCTCTAGAGAGGTTGCTCAGGTTGTTCTTTCGATCTAGATCAATATCACGAACAGTCTCTATACTTCGATGTTACGGAGGATGATGTTCCTACTCTGATGAGAGGGTCCCGAGCATGGGTTTTTTCTAAAAATTCGAACAAGTGTAATCATAAAGAGGTACAGAGCATTACGGAAAGAGAGTTGCCATGGTACCTATGAAGGAATAAGTTTTCTAATTCCCGCCTAGTTGCGCTGGTCTAAGAATCAGATGGAGCTCTGCGAACTCGTTCGGTACGAATTTCTTCTCTTGTATAAAGACCGTCTCTGTATAATAGGCTTCTCCGACTTTGAGTGCATCAAGGTGTTTTCTGTTCGAACTGGATTTTTCCGCTCGAGAAGGGTATATTAAGTCTGAGAAAAGTGAACATGTGCATAAAAGTTTTGTTGAGGTCGGAGCAGTTGGCTTTCCGTTCGAATTAGGTTTTTCTGAACTTAGTCGGTTTTCCCGATCCAACTCGAGTTTTTCTCGACCATTGTGGCTTTCCGTTCGAATTACGGTTTTTCTGAACGTAGTCGGGTTTTCCCGATCCAGCTCGAGTTTTTCCGTTCGAACTGGGGTTTTTCCGTCCGAACAGGTATTAAAAGTATGAGAAAAGTGAACATGTGCATAAAAGTTTTATCGAAGTCAGTTTCGTGGCATTACCACACAGCAAGACATTGATATAATGCATCGATATATTTTCAAGGCACTACCGTAGACTCTAAGTCGTGAGCAACATACTTCTTCTCGTGATCTTTCGATTGCTTTGAGGCATAGGCTACCAATTTGCCCTTTTACACGAGTAACATCCCATTCTTTTCCAGGATGCAAACGTTTGAACTATGCACCACACACATTCCATGGGCTACGTGAGGACAGGTGCGTACACCAGGCTTTGCTTTAGCTCTAGAACACTTGCTGCGTATCATTCTCTCGAAAACTTTGGAGCATTCTTCCTCGTCGTTCCCATTCAACTATAGCCTCTATCTTTTTCGAATGTACAGCAATGCCTTCCTTCGAGACAACATGACCCAAGATTGACACCTCTTCCAACGAAAGGACGCACTTCTAAAGCTCCACGAAGAGCTTCTTCTCCCTTAATATTTCTAATACCATTTTTAAATTCTCCCCACACATAAGATGATTAGCCGAGTGGACAAGAATGTCATCAACCAACACCACCACGAACGAAACGGGGCACTAATGAAATACATTGTTCATAAACTGCACGAATACGGAAGGTGATAAGTCTTGAATGTTACACATTCAAGCCCCTTAACTCGCATGTGTTATACCTTAGTTTGTATTGTTATATAATATTTTTAGTGTGTTTTAGTGTTTTCCTTATTTTCAGGTCTTAATAAGAATTCAAGACATATCATGGAAATTAAGCTTGAAGATATTTTTGAGGAAGTAAAATGCTGTAGAAGGAGTGACGCTCGAGCGCCCATCTCTGGTGCTCGAGCGCCAGCAGCAATGAAGCCTGACGCTTGCAAGCCTCGCGCGCAAAATCGAGCACCAGCAACACCTGACGCTCAAGCGCCCAATCCTGGTGCTCGAGCGTCGTCGCATCTTCCAGAACCTGGAAGAACATTTTGACAGCTGTTGACGGTGGGGATATTTCTTGGTCCAAAATTGCGGCTTGCCAGCACATTGTAGGCGCCGAAATCACTTCGCAGAGGACTCCTAGACAGCCAGAACTCGGATCTTTAGCTTTATCTTTCCTTAAGAAAGATCAAGGCTTGAAAGTGTGTGATATATGTATGCTGTCCGATAGAGGCAGAGAGAGTCCAGACTCATTTTTCTTTTGTTCCAGAATAGTTTTAGCCTTTCTTTTGCTTTGTTTTTCTTCTGGACAGTAGGTAGAACTCTCCTTTAGCACTTGATTTCCTTGGGTATTGGGTTTCTCCAAANGAACTCGGATCTTTAGCTTTATCTTTCCTTAAGAAAGATCAAGGCTTGAAAGTGTGTGATATATGTATGCTGTCCGATAGAGGCAGAGAGAGTCCAGACTCATTTTTCTTTTGTTCCAGAATAGTTTTAGCCTTTCTTTTGCTTTGTTTTTCTTCTGGACAGTAGGTAGAACTCTCCTTTAGCACTTGATTTCCTTGGGTATTGGGTTTCTCCAAATCAATGGAGTTTTCCAATTCCTATATGAGGAACTAAATCCTTTTTAGGGTTTTGATGTAACTTGATCCAAGTGCTATGGGTTGAGTAGTTTTAGCTTGGATTTTGTATAAATGGTGTGGTGATTGTATATGCATATGGTTTGTTCTTCATGTTATACCATTTGAGATGAAAATCGTTCTTTGTCTATGAGGAATTGTTTTAAGTCTTGAATGATTTCAATACCTTTGATGTCTTTGATTGAGAAGGTATAAGCTATGCAATGATGCTTTTGACTTGATGTTATGTGAGTTTGATAGGGCATGCTAGGGACCACAACTCAATCTATGTTAGCTTAACTTAGAATAGATGGAAAGAGGGGTGGAAACCTATGATGCTTTATGCTTATTTCATGATATTGGGTAGGCTATTAAGAGGACTTATATCGCATGTTAAGGAACACAGGTTAAATCACATGTAGGTTAGGTGAGTGACTTGTGCAAACTTATGATGCTTTATCATTTTCTTTTGATAGTATATTTTTGATGAGTTGTTGTGAGGATTGACACCCTTTACACACTCAAAACCATACCTTTGTTTGAGATCCATGCTAGGATTAGTTTGCTTGTGGTATGAGGATTGAGTGAAATCAATTCCCTATACCTTCTTACTCTTTTAGCTCAATTTGTGTAACTTAGTTTAAGACTTTTTGGTTATTTAGTTTTTAATTTAAAAACACAACCTCTTTTGTTTATGAGTTAAGTTAGGTAAGATTTTAGAAATTCCATATCATACAACCGCACACAATCTCTGTGGATCCATACCCTCAATATAGACCTATCTACAAAGATTCGTCCTATTGCGAGTGTTTATAAACTAAAATTTGATTTCTAAGCGCGATCAGAAGGCGAATTGGTTATTCCAAAAGGCATGACCGAAAGAATTCAAAATAGCATTGGCGCATACGGATGCCATTATTTGTTGCATCTTCTTCTCGCACTCTAAAATGGTGTGACATCCTGGAGATGATTAACAATATTCGAGAACAACGAATGTTAATTAAGCTGGTCGAACAAACCATCGATCCTTGGTAAATGATACTTGTTCTCAATCGTTACTTTGTTCAACCTCCGACAGTCTATACATAATCGCGTTGTATTATCCCTCTCCTCAACAACTAGTACCGACGCTCCCCACAGAGACACAATCAGTCGAATGAATCCCCGGTCCAACGGTTCTTGGGGCTGCGATTTCACTCGTTCAGTACGCTTGGAGCCATGCGATAATGTGCCTTGTAAAGCCCAGGATGTAGTTTGATGACCTTATGAGATTAATTATGTAAAGTAGGCTACTTGGAATCGAAACAATTTTGAATGATAGTCTTTCACTAACTCCGGCCATCCCTGTTGTCTAGTGTTCGAATCCATTTACGAGAATATTTTTCCTGAGACTCGAACAATCGGTATGAGTTGCACACTGCAAGCCATAGAGATAATGCGTCCACATATCTTCAAGGCATATAACACTGCCGCAAACTCTAAGCAGTGAGTAAGATAGTTCTTGCCGTGATATTTCAATTGCTTTGGGTTATAGGCTGCAACTTGGCCCTGTTACGCGAGTACACATCCCATTCTTTTATGGGATGCAAACGTTTGAACTACGCACCACACACATTCCGTGGGCAACGTTAGGACAGGTGTGGACACTAGTCTTCGCTTTAGCTCTAGAACACTTGCTTCACATTGTTTTCTCGAAAACTTTGGAGCATTCTTCCTAGTCAGTTCTATGAGAGACCTAGACAGTGTGGAGAATCACACAATGAACCTATGATAGTAACCATCGATGCCGAAGAAGCTCAATACTATCGAACGCTTGTTGGTCGTTCCCATTCAACCATAGCCTCTATCCTTTTCAGATGCACAACATTGCCGTCCTTCGAGACAACATGTCCCAAGAGTGATACCTCTTCCAACGAAAAGACACACACATCCTATGCTCCGCGAAGAGGTTCTTCTCCCTTAATACTTTTAGTGCCACTTTCAAATTCTCCCTGCACATAAGATGATTAGTCGAGCGGATAAGAATGTCAACAAGGAACACCACCACGAACGAATCGAGCTAATTGTTAAATACACTGTTCGTAAACTGCATGAATGCCAATGGTGGATTGGTTAATCTAAAAGGCATGATCGAAAGAATTCAAAGTGGCCTTGGCGCGTATGGATGTCCCTATTTCTTATAGCTTCTTCTCACACTCTAAGATGGTTCGATATCCCGAAAGATGATTAACAATATTCGAGAACTCCAAAGCTTCTTTAAGCTAGTCGAACAAATCATTGATCCTCAGTAAATCATACTTGTTCTCAACCGTCACTTTGTTCAACCCCCGATAGTCACATAATCGTGTAAAACTATCCTTCTTCTTCCCAAATAATACTGACGTTCCCGATGGAGACACACTCGGTCGAATGAATCCCCAGTCCAGTAGTTCTTTGAGCCGTAGTTTCACTCCTTCAGTACGCTTGGAGCCATGCGATAACGTGCCTTGTGAAACCTAGGATATAGTTTGAAGATCTTGTGTGATTAATTGTGCAAAGTAAGCTACATGGAATCAAAACAATGCTGAATGATAGTCCTTCAGCAACTCTGGCCATCTGTGTTGTCTCTTGTTCAAATCCTTTTACGTGAATATTTTACCTGAGGCTCTAATGATCGGTATGACTTTCACACAGCAAGACATTGATATAATGCATCCATATATTTTCAAGGCACTACCGCAGACTCTAAGTCGTGAGCAACATACTTCTTCTCGTGATCTTTCGATTGCTTTGAGGCATAGGCTACCAATTTGCCCTTTTACACGAGTAACATCCCATTCTTTTCCGGGATGCAAACGTTTGAACTACGTACCACACACATTCCATGAGCTATGTGAGGATAGGTGCAGACACCAGGCTTTGGTTTAGCTCTAGAACACTTGCTTCGTATCGTTCTCTCGAAAACTTTGGAGCATTCTTCCTCGTCGTTCCCATTCAACTATAGCCTCAATCTTTTTCGGATGTAAAACAATGCCTTCCTTCGAGACAACATGACCCAAGATTGACACCTCTTCCGACGAAAAGACGAACTTCTAAAGCTCCGCGAAGAGCTTCTTCTCCCTTAATATTTCTAATACCGTTTTCAAATTCTCCCCGCACATAAGATGATTAGTCGAGTGGACAAGAATGTCATCAACCAACACCACCACGAACGAAACGGGGCACTAATGAAATACACGGTTCATAAACTGCACGAATACGGAAGGCGAATTGGTTATTCCAAAAGGCATGACCGAAAGAATTCAAAATAGCATTGGCGCATACGGATGCCCTTATTTGTTGCATCTTCTTCTCGCACTCTAAAATGGTGTGACATCCTGGAGATGATTAACAATATTCGAGAACAACAAATGTTAATTAAGCTGGTTGAACAAACCATCGATCCTTGGTAAATGATACTTGTTCTCAATCGTTACTTTGTTCAACCTCCGATAGTCTATACATAATCGCGATGTATTATCCCTCTCCTTAACAACTAGTACCGACGCTCCCCACAGAGACACAATCAGTCGAATGAATCCCCGGTCCAACGGTTCTTGGGGCTGCGATTTCACTCGTTCAATACGCTTGGAGCCATGCGATAACATGCCTTGTGAAGCCCTGGATGTAGTTTGATGACCTTATGAGATTAATTATGTAAAGTAGGCTACTTGGAATCGAAACAATTTTGAATGACAGTCTTTCACTAACTCCGGCCATCCCTGTTGTCTAATGTTCGAATCCATTTACGAGAATATTTTTCCTGAGACTCGAACAATCGGTATGAGTTGCACACTGCAAGCCATAGAGATAATGCGTCCACATATCTTCAAGGCATATAACACTGCTGCAAACTCTAAGCAGTGAGTAAGATAGCCTACCCAATATCATGAAATAAGCATAAAGCATCATAGGTTTCCACCCCTCTTTCCATCTATTATAAGTAAACTAACATAGATTGAGTTGTGGTCCCTAGCATGCCCTATCAAACTCACATAATATCAAGTCAAAAGCATCATTGCATAGCTTATACTTTCTCAATCAAAGACATCAAAAGCATTGAAATCATTCAAAACTTAAACAAATTCCTCATAGACAAAGAACAAGTTTTCATTTCAAATGGTATATCCTTTAAGAACAACCCCTTTGCAAATGCAATCATCATACCATTTATACAAAATCCTAGCTTAAATACAATCAACCTCAACTCATAACCCCATGGAAAAATTACATCAAACCCTTAAAAGGAATCATTCCTCAAGGATTTGGATTTCTTCATTGAAATTGAAGAAATCCATTTCCTAAGGAGTATTGGAGTTATGGGTTGAGTTCTACCATTTATACAATAACAAAACAAAGTAAAAGAAACTAAAAATTATTCTAAACAAAGCTCAAAAACGTTCTGTATGGTGCTGTCGACAGAAACCACATATATATCACATTTTGGGTCTTGATCTTTCTTAAGGAAAGATTAAGCTAAAGATCTACAATTCCAGGTGTTGTGGAGTCCTCTGAGGAGTGATTTCGGCGCCCACAATGTGCTGGCAAGCTGCAATTTTGGACCAAAAAATATCCCCACCGTCAACAGCTGTCAAAACGTTCTTCTAGGTTCTGAAAGATGCGACGAAGCTCGAGCGCCAGGATTGGGCGCTCGAGCGTCAGGTGCTGCTAGTGCTCGATTCTGCGCGCGGGGCTTGCAAGCGTCATGGCTTGCATTGCGGCTGGCGCTCGAGCGTCAGAGATGGGCGCATCGAGCGTCATTCCTTCGTACAACATCCTTACTTCGCGCGCTACCAAAAAGGGGTATCTTAAGGTTAACTGCGTCGCAGTGTGTAGACGCCCCGGTTTCTATGCAATAGAACCGTAAGCAGAAACCTCCGGTTTCCACGTGACATTACTACCTCAGAGATCAGTCTCGCAGCGGATATTTTTTTTTTCTTTTAAAAACACTAGGGAACAACTAAATTACACAATAGAGCTGACTGAAATACCTCGTGAATTAAAATACGCTAGATGTTTTAATATTACAAACATGGGCATACTAGATGCACCAAATAAAAGATAGTTGCAGCATATGCCACAGACGGCATACAGTTGCAACATCACACTGTTTAGATATATTACAAACTATAATTAATAAAAACCAAAACATACAAAATACGAAGAGACATATATACAACAAAATGTTGTCTCTTCTGGGATATAAGACATCCCGACAAAGTAGTGCCTAATAGTCATCAAAGCTAACGAAGGGGTCTCCGCCTTCGTCACCTGCATCACAGTCTATGTAAACATGACATCATCACATTTACATAGGCAAACAAGTGAGTCTACTGCATCCCAATATAAACAGGTAAATTGAATTATTGAACAAGCATATGACAGATATAATGAATGAGTCTTCATGCATCGTTGTGAAGGCTTTGTTTAGTCTTAATGCAGCATGAAATTACACTCAGCTCATAATGGGCCAACCCCGGATTAGCGAACGTTACACTTCCCCCACTTAACAGATTACTGGTTTGCACCTGGAACCGACTCCCAGCGTTAGTTCTTATTACCGGATTTAGGGACCCGAGGTCCACTGGATCAGCCCTCACACCCCTGCTACCGACCAGCTAAATGTCACATCATTACCAATTCACAGAATATGTAATTGTAAAGTATAAGCAGTTTATAATGCATGCATATGAATAAAACAATACTGAATATAAAAGAAGACAGCGTCAGCCCCAGTAAGTACTTCCATACTTACACTTTTTCCCGCAGAATAGTAATCCACCACTGCCTAGCAATATGGATACACAAATATCATATATCAGTGACCAATCAATAATAATTGGTCAGTCTTCATGATCCTTGCTCTTATCCTTTATTATTATTGTTATTATTATCCATCACTTCATTTTCATTACTCGATTTTATCCATACGTATACTCATATATATATATACAAGTAATATTTGTGAGTATTCTCACATATTGTCCATAAATTTAATCAAAGCATTTAACTTATGAAGTCCCACATAAGTGAGGACATGTCATAAGGATCCCGTTGACAATAATGTAAATCATCCAATATTTTTGAAACCGAAGTAAGAGCATGATTCGAGATAAGTATTTAAATAAACAAAAGGTAATATTGCATAAACGTAAGTATTTAAACAAAAGGTAATACTGCATAAACGTCCCCACTATTAGTAAGGGCTTATTATGAGTTATATGTACAATATTGAAAGAATATCTTATAGCCAATTTTCACTCAAGTTCATGCCTATACCGTCGAAGGGCAGGGCCATCATGACGTTTAGACATAAGATTGAGTGTTATCCACTATAAGATTAAAATAGCCATCTCATAAAAAACCTCATGTCTATACATCGAAGGGCAAGGCCACAATAGTATTTAGACATGAAGTTGAGAGTTTAATAATAAGATAAAAATGACAACTAACAAATAATATATAGGTTGATTTTACAAGTCCTTTAAACCTTTTCCATTTTCCTTTAAAACAAGCTCCGCTTGCTTCCATTTTTAATACTTTTGAGCACTTTAGGATCCTTGAACTAAACCAATAATCAAACATACTTCAAACACATATTAGATACATCAAATATATGTTAGATACATCAAATAATAGCAAGAAAGATTAACAAAACAGGTTAGCATCGAAAAATCTACAAAAATACTCAATAGAGGCCGAATGGGTGTAGGATGAGTTCTTGGTGTTTTCTCATGATTCCAAAGCCCAAAGACCAATGGAAACATGATAAAAAATAGTTTTAGAACCCTCCTAAGTGATCATACACAGCCCATGAAAACAGGTTGTGAAAAACCACAAAAATTCCCCAACACCCCTCTATTGACCCGGTTTTGAAGCTGTTTGAGGAGGATGAAGCTTTCATACCTCAAATGGACTCCAAAATGACTTATAAAGGTTGGGTTAGCTTCTGGACACCTCAAGCAAGGTTGTGTATAATTTCTGGACAATTTGGAGAAGATTTGCTCAAAAACCCCTAGGTGCCGTGAGAGGTGTGAGTGAGATGAATGAAGAGTTTTTCTGTTTTGGGTGCAAGGATGAGTGATTTCGGTGCTGGCCCCTCTTCTCACATTTATAGGAGAAGCCAAGGCTTCTAGATGGCCCTTATACACGTTCAAATCAGCCTTGCTTCAATGGGAGGTAAGCTTTCCATGCAAGTTTACCAAAATGCCCTCAAAGTCAAGATCTTTTTATGACTTCTTTGGCTTTTAGTGCATTCTTTCTAGAAACCTCTCCCAATGCCAAGTGTCAATACCCTAGGCTTCTAAATCAATGAAGAGTGGCCCTACCTAGTGGATTTAGCAGTTTAAAGCTAAATTCGACAGTTGGAGGTTTTAAGGCTCGGTTTTTAGGCCATAAAGTCAACTGCCTCGGAATTGAATTCCGATTTCACCAAACCGAAGTAAAAACCATTTATATACTAAATAGAGTCCATTTATGATATAAAATCCAAATGGTGAAACTGCCGTTTTATAAATAAGGCCCGGGTCAAAAGTGCCACGTAAGCGATGAGTAATCATCTTTATGCCTAAAAAGGTCAACGAATCGACTTTTATCGAAAATCTACTATGTCGTAGAGGGTTTCGACACAAGCATAACGGGCTTCAGTTCGAGTAAAACTGAGTTCGTTTGACCCAGTTTTTAATACTTACAAGATTGGTCGTCAGAAAACGATCCTTTTCTAAAGAGATTCTAAAGGATTTTGCCTAGAAATCTCTTAAACTTCATGAATGTCTCTAGAACTACTATCATAGCTAAATGATAATGTTTCCACAACATATATCATTTAGTTTAATAATATGCTTAAGAGATTTGAATTCCTCGAGCGTTACATCCATGATATGTCTTGAATTCTCATTAAGACCTGAAATAAGGAAAACACTAAAACACACTAAAAATATCAGATAACAATTCAAACTAAGGTATAACACATGCGAGTTAAGGAGCTTGAATGTGTAACATTCAAGACTTATCAGTGGTGCGTAGTTCAAACATTTGCATCCCATAAAAGAATGGGATGTGTACTTGTGCAACAGGGAAAAGTTGCAACCTATAACTCAGAGCAACCGAAAGATCACGAGAAGAACTATCTTACTAACTACTTAGAGTTTTGCGGTAGTGTTATATGCCTTGAAGATATGTGGACGCATGATCCCTATCGCCTGCTGTGTGAAACTCATACCAATCATTCAAGTCTCAGGAAAAATATTCTCGTAAATGGACATGAACATGAGACAACAGGATGGCCAGAGTTAGTGAAAGACTATCATTCAACGTTGTTTCGATTCCAAGTAGCTTACTTTACATAATTAATCTTATAAGATCATCAAACTACATCGTGGGTTTCAAAAGGCACGTTATCGCAAGGCTCCAAGCGTACTAAACGAGTGAAACCACAGCTCCAAGAACTGTTGGATTGGGGAATCATTCGACTGAGTGTCTTCGTGGGGACATCGGCAATATTTGTGAAGAAGAAGGATAGTTCTACAAGATTATGTGACTATCGGGGGTTTAACAAAGTAACGATCGAGAACAAGTATCATTTGCTGAGGATCAACGATTTATTCGACCAGCTTAAAGAAGCTTTGGTGTTCTACGAATATTGTTAATCATCTACCGGGATATTGAACCATCTTAGAGTGCGAGAAGATCTGTAAGAAATAGGGGCATCCGTACGCGCCATGGCTGTTTTGAATTCTTTCGGTCATGCCTTTTGGATTAACATATCCACCATTAGTATTCATGCAGTTTATCAACAACGTATTTCTTAAGTAGCTCGATGCGTTTGTTGTGGTGTTCGTTGTTGACATTCTTGTCCACTCGGCTAATCATCTTGTGTGCGGGGAGAATTTGAAAGTGGTACTAGAAGTATTAAGGGAGAAGAACCTCTTCGCGGAGCACAAGATGTGTGGGTCTTTTCGTTTGAAGAGGTATCACTCTTAGGCCACATTGCGTCGAAGGGTGGCAATGTTGTCTGTCTGAGAAGGATAGAGGCTACGGTTGAATGGGAACGACCAACAAGCGTACGATACTATCACAGTTTCTTCGGCATCGATGGTTACGATCATCGGTTCGTTGTGTGATTGTCCATATTGTCTGGGTCTCTAACAGAACCAACTAGGAAGAACGCTCCGAAGTTTTCGAGAAAACAATGTGAAGCAAGTGTCGTAGAGCTAAAGCAAAGTCTAGTGTCCACACCTGTCCTGATGTTGCCCATGGAATGTGTGTGGTGCGTAGTTCAAACGTTTGCATCCCATAAAAGAATGGGATGTGTACTTGTGCAACAGGGAAAAGTTGCAACCTATAACTCAGAGCAACCGAAAGATCACGAGAAGAACTATCTTACTCACTACTTAGAGTTTTGCGGCAGTGTTATATGCCTTGAAGATATGTGGACACGTTATCCCTATGGCCTGCGGTGTGAAACTCATACCGATCATTCGAGTCTCAGGAAAAATATTCTCGTAAATGGACATGAACATGAGACAACAAGATGGCCGGAGTTAGTGAAAGACTATCTTTCAACGTTGTTTCGATTCCAAGTAGCCTACTTTACCTAATTAATCTCATAAGATGATCAAACCACATCCAGGGTTTCACAAGGCACGTTATCGCATGGCTCCAAGCGTACTGAATGAGTGAAACCGCAGCTCTAAGAACTTTTGGATTGGGGAATCATTCGACCGAGTGTGTCTCCATGGGGACGTCGGCAATATTTGTGAAGAAGAAGGATAGTTCTACAAGATTATGTGACTATCGGGGGTTGAACAAAGTAACTATCGAGAACAAGTATCATTTACTAAGGATCAACAATTTATTCGACCAGTTTAAAGAAGCTTTGGTGTTCTTGAATATTGTTAATCATCTATCGGGATATCAATCCATCTTAGAGTGCGAGAAGAAGCTGTAAGAAATAGGGGCATCCGTAAGCGCCATTGCCATTTTGAATTCTTTGGGTCAAGCCTTTTGGATGAACATATCCACCTTTGATATTCATGCAGTTTATGAACAGTGTTTTTCTTAAGTAGCTTGATGCGTTCGTGGTGGTGTTCGTTGTTGACATTCTTGTCCACTCAGCTAATCATCTTGTGTGCGAGGAGAATTTGAAAGTGGTACTAAAACTATTAAGGGAGAAGAACCTCTTCATGGAGCACAAGATGTGTGGTTCTTTTCGTTGGAAGAGGTATCACTCTTGGGCCACGTTGCGTCAAAGGATAGAGGCTACGGTTGAATGGGAACGACCAACAAGCGTGCGATACTATCGCAGTTTCTTCGGCATCAATGGTTACTATCATCGATTCATCGTGCGATTCTCCACACTGTCTGGGTCTCTCATAGCACCGACTAGGAAGAAAGCTCCGAAGTTTTTGAGAAAACAATGTCATGCAAGTGTTGTAGAGCTAAAGCAAAGACTAGTGTCCACACTTGTCCTGATGTTGCCCATGGAATGTGTGTGGTGCGTAGTTCAAACGTTTGCATCCCATAAAAGAATGGGATGTGTACTCGTGCAACAGGGAAAAGTTGCAGCCTATAACTCAGAGCAAGGGAAAGATCACGAGAAGAACTATCTTACTCACTACTTAGAGTTTTGCGGCAGTGTTATATGCCTTGAAGATATGTGGACGCATTATCCCTACGGCCTGCGGTGTGAAACTCATACTGATCATTCAAGTCTCAACAAAATTATTCTCGTAAATGGACATGAACATGAGACAACAGGATGGCCGGAGTTAGTGAAAGACTATCTTTCAATGTTGTTTCGATTCCAAGTAGCCTACTTTACCTAATTAATCTCATAAGATCATCAAACTTCATCCTGGGTTTCACAAGGCACGTTATCGCATGGCTTCAAGCGTACTAAACGAGTGAAACCGCAGCTCCAAGAACTGTTGGATTGGGCAATCATTCGACCGAGTGTGTCTTTATGGGGACGTCGGCAATATTTGTGAAGAAGAAGGATAGTTCTACAAGATTATGTGACTATCGGGGGTTGAACAAAGTAACGATCAAGAACAAGTTTCATTTACTAAGGATCAACGATTTATTCGACCAGCTTAAAGAAGCTTTGGTGTTCTCGAATATTGTTAATCATCTATCGGGATATCGAATTATCTTAGAGTGCGAGAAGAAGCTATAAGAAATAGGGGCATCCGTACGCGCTATGGCCATTTTGAATTCTTTCGGTCTTACCTTTTGGATTAACATATCCACCCTCGGTATTCATGCAGTTTATGAACAGCGTATTTCTTAAGTAGCTTGATTCATTTGTGGTGGTGTTCGTTGTTAACATTCTTGTCCACTCGGCTAATCATGTTGTGTGCGGGGAGAATTTAAGAGTGGTACTAGAATTATTAATGGGGACGAACCTTTTCGTGGAGCACAGGATGTGAGGGTCTTTTCGTTGATAGAGGTATCACTCTTGGGCCACGTTGCGTCGAAGGATGGCAATGTTGTCCATCTGAAAAGGGTAGAGGCTACGGTTCGATGGGAACGATCAACAAGCATGCGATAGTATCGCACTTTCTTTGGCATCAATGGTTACTATCATCGGTTCATTGTGTGATTCTCCACATTGTCTGGTCTCTCACAGCACCGACTAGGAAGAACGCTCTGAAGTTTTCGAGAAAACAATGTGAAGCAAGTGTTGTAGAGCTAAAGCAAAGACTAGTGTCCACATGTATCCTGATGTTGCCCATGGAATGTGTGTGGTGCGTAGTTCAAACGTTTGCATCCCATAAAAGAATGGGACCGATCATTCGAGTCTTAGGAAAAATATTCTCGTAAATGGACATGAACATGAGACAACAAGATGGTCGGAGTTAGTGAAAGACTATCATTCAACATTGTTTTGATTCCAGGTAGCTTACTTTACATAGTTAATCTCATAAGATCATCAAACTACATCTTGGGTTTCACAAGGCACGTTATCGCATGGCTCCAAGCGTACTGAATGAGTGAAATCACAGCTCCAAGAACTGTTTAATTGGCGAATCATTCGACCGTTTGTGTCTCCATGGGGACGTCGACAATATTTGTGAAGAAGAAGGATAGTTCTACAAGATGATGTGACTATCGGGGTTCAACAAAGTAACGATTGAGAACAAGTATCATTTACTGAGGATCAACGATTTATTTGACCAGCTTAAAAAAGCTTTGGTGTTCTCGAATATTGTTAATCATCTATCGGGATATCAAACCATCTTAGAGTGCGAGAAGAAGCTGTAAGAAATAGGGGCATCCGTACGTGCTATGGCCATTTTGAATTCTTTCGGTCATACCTTTTGGATTAACATATCCACCTTTGGTATTCTTGCAGTTTATGAACAGCGTATTTCTTAAGTAGCTCGATTCGTTCGTGGTGGTGTTCGTTGTTGACATTTTTGTCCACTCGGCTAATCATCTTGTGTTGTTGTCATTAAGGCTCATACCTCACATTCTACGTGCCAATGTGCTCGTGATATGTCAATGTGAAACGAATGAATTCTCAAAAGCCAAATGCAAGTAAAAAGATTTTAAGATCCTAACTGCATGATCATGTGTTCATTGTCTTAAGCTCACCAACGAAATGCAAATCAAAATTGAAGATCAACAAAATTCTAAGGGATAATATGAACAAGAAAATTTTTTTTACAAATTATGAATAAGTGCTAAGTGAACTAGAAAATAAGTGCTTAACTATACCCCCAAACTTAAATCACACATTGTCGCCAATGTGTTATACAATGAATGACAAAACTGAGGGATAAAGGAAAACCTCATTGGGGAGGTATGGCTCTGTGCATACCCCCAAACTTGAACGTTTACAAACACTTATCCTGAAAACAAAACTAAAAAGCAAGATAATATAAACATAATAAAATGAATAAAAGAATTATTAACATGAACCCAAAAATTAAAAATAAACTGAAAAAGAAAAAGAATTCTCATATTCCCAAAATAAAACACATGTCCTCATATGAAATGGCAAAAACAATACATTGGTGGATAAGAAAATAATGTTCCAAAATCCCAACAATGTAATCCAAACTAAAAGTCCAAAGCCATAAAATAGAAATACAATGAAGCTCCAGGAGCAAGTGGTGCAGGTGGTGGTGGTGGTAGGCGACTCAGGATCTCATGAAGTGTCGCTTCCATAGACTGTAGTGCATGCCCAATTCTCTGCTCAAAGCTGTCTTGCCACTAATATACTCGCTCGAATTGTGCTTGCAGCAGCTCGTACTCTGACTATGAAATGAGGGCTCTATCCCCTTGAGGAGCTGATGGCTCTCCTTGAGCCATCTCAGCAGCTGCTTCTTCCATTTCTATGTCTTGTGCAGGAGCGAGTACTCTTGGCCTCATGTGAGAGATACTTTTGCACCACTCTTTCACGGTGAACACTAGGAATGCATTGGCCACATAGTGCCTGTCCTCCATCTCAATGCCCTTGTTGAGCACTAGCTTTGTGACTAGGTAAGGGAAAGGCAGCTTTGCTTTCTCTTTGATCAGTCTCTTATCCACATAGTCATCCTAGCACTTATACATTTGTCCCCATATAAGCTGTGGTGCTGAGAACCAATGCTTCTTGTGGAAAGTATAAAGGGCTACAAGGAAAGGGCCGGTCCTTTGAATCTTGTGTCCCATTGGACACACATTCTTCTTAAGGACTGTGTCTACCAACCACAGTCTCGAAGGCAACTTTGCCTTGCTTGTGCAATCCCTCTTCCGGTTCTCATAAGCTCCATCGCACATATCTTGCACAATCATGTGCAAATCAAATACCCGAGGCTCAGTGAAGCGTAGAGATGGGCTCTCATGTGGGCAGCCAAGTGCCTCTGCTATGTCTTCAATGGTGATATGGAACTCAACTCCATCAATGAAGGAAGATAACACTCCGGATTGGTCCGTATCAAAATTTAGATTTTGGTAAAATAGACGGACAAACCTGGGGTGGTACAGATGATACACCGGCTGGAGGAGTGGCATGAGATGTCTATTCTTGAATTGCTTCCTAGCCCACTTGACATCTTCATATTCCCTAAACTCCCCAACAATATCAAACTTTGTCTCGGGGTCTAGCTCAAAACGTTGCCACCTTGTATGCAAGAAGGATGGTCCAGGCTCTCGAGTGGCAGATGGAGAAATAGACGACGCTCGAGCGGAGGATTGAGAAGAACTAGCCATTGAAGGTCTTTGGGGAATTAAAACAAACACCTGCTGTGCCCAACCCAAAAAATACAAAGAACAAAAATTGGGGCACTTTAATCGGATAGAATCATGAGAAATAGGATGGGTAAGAGATTTAATGTAAAAAGAATGAAGATTAAAGAGGAAAAAAATGAGAAAATAAGAAGGTTACCTAAGTTAGGTCAGAGGCGGCGGACTAGTATCGAGCGGAGCAAAAAATAGAAATGAAAAAAATGAAGGGCAACCAGGGGTTTTAAAGCAGGTCAAGTGACCTGCTAACCCGACAACGCTCAAGCGCCAGGATTGGGCTACTCGAGTGTCAAGCTTCTGCTGATGCTCGATACCGGCAATGGCGCTTGCGATGCGGTCGGGCTGCAGGCTGGACGCTCGTCGCACTGGCCATGGGGCTTACGAGCGTCAGGCTGCAGCGACGTCTCCTTTGCTGTTGGCGGCGTCGACCACCAGAAATGGGCGCTTCGAGCGTCAAGTCCAAGGAAAAATAATATTTTTTTTAAAGAAAATAAATAATAAATAAAAAAAAAAAAAAAAATAATGAATAAAACAAAATAAAGAATGGGAAGAATAGGAACAAAAATAAATATGTACCAATACTACAATCCAAGTGGAATGGGATTTATCAAGTCGATAGATTCTACATCTTCGATATGCTCCGAACCCCGGATGTAAGGTTTTAATCTCTGACCGTTGACCTTAAAAATTTGGCCACTCTTAGGACTCTTTAACTTGACTGCTCCGTGAGGGGAAACTGATACGACAATGAATGGGCCATCCCATCTTGATCGGCGTTTACCAGGAAATAGGCTAAGTTTAGAATTGTATAGCCATACTTTCTAGTCCAGGACGAAAGTCTTAGGCCGGATGTGCTTATCATGAAATGCCTTAGTTTTATCCTTGTACACCCGTGCACTCTCGTAAGCGTCATTTCGCAGCTCTTCAAGGTCGCTTAATTGTAGCCTCCGGTGGGAACCAGCTGATATCATATCAAAATTAAAAGTCTTCACGGCCCACCAGGCCTTGTGCTCTAGCTCAACAGGGAGATGGCACGCTTTGCCATAAACCAACCGGTATGGCGACATGCCAATCGATGTCTTAAAAGCTGTATGGTATCCCCAAAGTGCATCATTAAGTCGCAAGGACCAATCCTTACAATCAGGCCTAACCATTTTCTCCAATATCCTCTTAATTTCCCTGTTGGATAATTCCACTTGGCCACTTGTCTGAGGGTGGTAGGGTGTGGCAACCTTGTGAGTGACGGAGTATTTGAGAAGTAAGGTTTTTAGAAACCTATTACAGAAATGCTTTCCTCCGTCACTAATGATCGCGCGAGGCATTCCAAAACGACTAAAGATGTTGGATTGAATGAATTTGATCACAACTTTATGGTCATTGGTTCTGGTAGCCACAGCCTCTATCCACTTGGACACATAGTCCACCGCCACTAAAATGTACTCGAATCCGAAAGAGGACAGAAAAGGTCCCATGAAGTCTATCCCCCACACATCAAATATTTCAACTATCAAGATGGGGTTTAGTGGCATCATGTCCCTTTTGGACAATGTTCCAAGGCCCTAACATCTATCACACACCCGACAGAATTGATTGGCATCCTTGAATAAGGATGGCCAGTAGAATCCACTTTGTAAGACCTTCGCCACGGTCTTATTAGCACTAAAATGTCCTCCACAAGCCAATGTGTGGCAAAAGGAGAGGACACTCTGCACTTCGCCTTGAGGTACACAGCGGCGAATGATCTGATCAGCACAATACTTGAAAAGCTCAGGATCCTCCCAAAAATAGGATCGAATCTGTTTGAAGAAGCGGTCTCTTGCTTGCTTCGTCCAATGGAAAGGAATCTTACCTATTTCTAAGTAATTAACAATGTCAGCGTACCATGGCACTTCCTTCGGAGTAATCTCAAACATTTGCTCATCTGGAAAGGAATCATGAACTGGAATGAGAGAAGACTCGATAGAAATGCGGAAAAGATGGTCAGCAACAACATTATCTGATCCCTTTTTGTCTCTAATCTCCAAATCGAATTCTTGAAGCAAGAGAATCCATCTAATTAAATGGGGCTTTGTCTCCTATTTAGCCATCAAATGCCTCAGAGCGGCATGGTTAGAGTAAATCACTACCTTGGACCCCAAAAGATAAGAGCGGAATTTGTCCAAAGCAAAAACAACTGCTAGCAACTCTTTCTCTGTAGTTGTGTAATCCACTTGAGCATCCATCAGAGTTTTGCTAGCATAATAAATAACGTGATGGAGCTTGTCCTCGCGCTGTCCCAAAACTGCACCGACAGCATAGTCGGATGCATCACACATAATCTCAAATGGGAGAGACCAATCAGGGGTCTTCATGATAGGAGCGAAGGAT
>FXXK01000198.1:216757-240758 GCA_900184695.1 Betula pendula | reverse complement strand
ATTCATCTTTCTATGGTCGTACAGCAGCAGTGGGGATCTTCCAGTGGCATGCTTGGTCAACAGGGTAACCCAGCCTGTGCGCTCAAATCCCAGCATTGCCTGTACACAAGCATAGTCCCCACAAAAGATGCCGTGAGAGAAGGGCAAAAGGACTTTGTTTCATTGTGATGACAAGTGGAACACCTGCCCATCTATGTACAGAATCCAATATACATATGCATGGTATGAATTACCTTATTGAGAGCCACCTGATGAGGTTATATTTGTGACTCCATTGATGTTATGAGCTGACCCTAGAGATCGTTACGGGGAAGGCATCACCCCCTGAGATTATGGCTACATGCCTATACCTCCCGTGGGTCTGTGACCTCCAAAAACTATGGTCATTGGAGTCTGGTGGGTGTTAATTTCGGCAATCCAGAAGGAACTGCATTGAGTAATAGTAAAACATTTTATATCGACTCTGGGGGAGCCACCTTACAAAATTTCCTGACCACTGAGCATCTTACATAAAAGTTTCGTTAATAGCTGCTAACTCGGCCCTGGTAAAACTCACATTTCACGACAACATACAAACATACACAAAATAAACGAAGATAAAAGTTGGGTGGGTGGGGATATACCCCGGTGGGCTTTTAAGGGGAGCGAAGAACACTTCCCATCACCAATTTAATGAAGCCCCATTAGGCCACCTTCCACACTGGTAGTTTGGACAGGTGAGAGACACATAACGAAAACCTTTAGTAATAGCGCAGGGTCAAGGAAATGTGGTGCTCCCAGAGTCGATTAAAATGCGACTCCGCGATTGTGCAATCTAAACCCACAACCGCATATTTTTGGGTCACAGATCCGGATATACCGATGTAGCGAATCTCAGGGGTGATGCCCTCCCCATAACGGCTCTAGGGTAGCGTTCAATAACACAATGGAGCAAAATAAACGCATCAGGGGCTCCCTCCAAAGCTAGAGGCAGACCCATGCGATGATGTATAATTTTGGATTTCTTACATAACGAGTGGGCGGTGCCACTTGTCATCACAATGATGAACAAATTCCTTTGCCCTTCTCTCACCATCTGTTGTGGGATATCTGTGTACAGGACTGCTGGGATTTGTGCGCACAGGCTGGTTACCACACTGTTGACACCGGCAGCGCCACGGAGAGACCCCCATGCTGCTGCGACATAGGAACCGATGAATCTGTCCCGGCTTGAAGGCGGAGTTGTGTAAGTGAGAGTACTCCTCTTGATTTAGCAACCCAAGGCAGCCCATCAACTGATTAGACATCCGTAAGGTAAACGAAATTCATCTTGAAGACCGCTCAGGAAAAAAACTCACCTATCTTCGTGAGAGACCCCAGCCGCCCGAAGCGATTCGAAAGAGATCGAACGTGTAGTGATGACTCGCGGACCGTGAGTTGTTCGCTGCATCAAGGGATTCCAGGGGTCATCATAGCAGGGCAAACCGAGTGAGCAAAGGCTTGAAAAACTCCCACAATAGGACTAACCGCTTCGCCACCCTGAAGCAAACAGCGCCTTGCCTTTCCATGTGGAGGAGGCCATGCAATGGCTGTAGAGAGGTGGTGATAATAATCAAAAAATTGTCACCTTTACAACCATCCGCGGATCCGCCGATCAAAGCGGAGAAAGTCAGCGCAAAGGTGGCTATGTGCAGTCGCTGCGTGGAAGGATGGTGCATCTTATCCATGGGCCCACTCATCCTGATGTCCCGGAGATGAAGCCTGAGACTGCACCTTCAGGTGACGTGTTGGATGGCACAAGGTTCATAGCATATCAGAACTCCGTGAGTTGTGCGGAAGGGCTGCAAAGTTTGCTGCTAGTACTGGCCCTCCTGGCATTCCACGCAAAGGACTTAGCGAGCTGAAACATACGGTCCATCCAGCCATGTGAAGGAAAAAAAAAAAAATCGGGTTGGAAAGCAGTAATGAAAACGTTGCTCTGGAACCAATGGTAAAGGACTTCTGATTTTAATGATTGCTATTGTGATAGAAATATGGATCAAAACAGGAAAATATGCAGAAATGTATTCAAATGATAATGGCCTTCGAAGCAATCTCCCTGCTAACAAAGACTGATCAGATTCTTCCTATCTTCACTCGATGATCCATAATAACAGGCAATTGTAGAAATGATATCAACAGATGCAGCTATTCAATCCATACAGCTGTCCAACCCCAACGTAGCAAACAAGCTACAAAAACCATGACAAACATAGAAAACAATAAAAACTCAGAAGGAAATAAATTAGCCAGCTGTTCTCAAGCTTCTGGAGCTCCACACAGTGCTAATTCTGATCTTAGGACTGTGAAAACAGCCTTGTCTGACTAAAGCTTCTAGTAATGCTTTGAGAACTCGTCTTCTTCCTTCTCTACTCAGCATTGCTCCATCCAAGATATACCCTACGCGCCTATGCCAATAAAGGAGATTAGGTGTACCAACTGTGAAGAGAGAACATTCTTGTGGTACCGGATGGGACGAACTATAAATTAATTTAGAGGTTCAAAACGACATAAAAATAATTTAATGGCCAAAAACGTTTTCTACAAAAAAATAAAAAATTAACCCCTTAAATCCATCTATTGATCGTGACGACATCAAGACTTGTTTAAAAGACTAATAAAAACTCTTACATAAAATCCGAAAAACTCAATTAAGAAAGATGCCCCATAACTAAGTTCATCCTTACTTTCACAAAAATAGATTTGCTTGTTTTTGCATTATGTGATATTAGATAAGATCTGCCACAGCCAAATAATGGAATGGATTCACCCCGACATTCAGAAGTGCCTCAAATTACATAGCGGAATTCAAGGATCTTCAAACTATGAGTAATAATACATGTCACCTTATTTTTTTCATGTTACCTAATGAGAGCGCGTAGCTTTTAAGACCACTCTGATTGTGATAAACGACTAATTAAATTATATTTAATGCAATTATTTTAAGCACATCAATGTTTGGATAATAAAGAGAGACATAGGTAAACTTGTAATCATTAAGCATAATAATCTCTAAATCAATTTTCTCCCTAAAAATAGAGAAAACTGTTAAAAAAAATCATGCAACAGCTCTCTTAGAGTTTAAGCTGTCTAGACAAAGAACCACTAAGGACCACGTTTGTACCAGAATTACTATCCAAAAAATGGTCATTTATTATGAGAATGAAAATTGAATGGATTAGCCCCTTTGAATATCATGCCGAGAGTCATGAAGGAAGATTATTCTCTTCAATTAAGAGAAATTATTTCTCAATAAGGAATATTATCTTCTTTCTTCAATTAAGGGAAGATATTCTCTTAATTGAATGAATAAGCATTCCTTAAGTGAAATAATCATTCTCATGACATTCAGCTGGCTATTCTAGTAATCCATTATCTCTCTGTTTATAAAAAAGGTTATTCAAAGAATAATCATTTTCGCATACAAACATAACCTAAGGGACATAATGTCATTAACATTATTAATATACAAAAAAATTCTCTCTTTACCTCCTAACATTTTTTAAAACAATATTTAAATAGATTTCTTTTCCTATTTCCATACCATCAATTTAAGAAATTTAAATAGTATATGAAAAAAAGAGAACTGAAATTTTATTTGAAAGAAAAGCAAAAATAGTGCTGCCTATATTGAGAAAATAATGAATGTTAGTGCTCTTACTCAAATCTTTATATTTCTATCAGGATGTAAATGCTGCAATCACAAATATTCACGTTACGAGTGTGGCATGAAAAATTACCTTTAAATAAAAAAATAAATAAAGATGACGATTTAATAATAATTACTTACACCAGGAAGTAACACTCCAAATATGTAGCATTCTCTAATTAGAACATAAAATACCTTTCCAAATCCTCCACGCGCTTTGGGGAGTTTTGATAAACGCTACCCAACACAAAAACAAGATTTAGGCCCTAAAAAAGGATCTCCAATTTTATTAAAAAAAATTATATTAATTAAAAATAGTAAAATTTAAAACTCACATAATGAATGTTTAAGAATCCACAGAAGCCTTGGACAGTTCAATACCACCTTCATTTGTGGCAATCACGGACTTTTTTTTTGTTTCGAATTTTCAAACTTAAAATGAACTCTATGAGGATTTATTTTAAAATAAACATTAAAGATAAAGCAGAACTTTAGGTGCTCGAGGAGGACCATCTTGTACTTGACCCTTGGCGAACACTTTATTTCCCACCTGTCACGTACCTAAATTATACCAATGGCGGTCTGGTCGTGATATCGATGGATCAGAATGCTCTAATTGGAATAGCGTCAGAAGGGCTTTGAAGAAGAATACTATGAAAACTGTCCTGGCGCAATATACCAATAGTAAAGATCAATCTGAAATTTGAAATGAATAATATAATATACTCTTCCAGAATAAAAGATAAAAGCAGTAAAAGCAGTACGTAAATATTTGGGTGATCTTGTTGCATGCGGTGAGACGTGCCACCCAACTCCAATATAACATACGTTAAACTAAGTGCAATGACATCAACCATCGAATGAGCTGCCCACAAGTCACAACGCACCAAGAACCAGAAACAAATAATGAAGAGGGATTGGAAAAAGAACTGAATTTCAATACCATGATTTTTTTTTAAGTGAATATGCGTCTTTATCTACATTTTTTTCATTTTTTTCAAATTTTATTATTAAATTATATGTTGAATCTTAACGAATTTAATAATAATTTTACATAAATTTTTATAGCATAGATGGACAGCGACGGCAACAAACAAACGAACTTTTTTTTTCTTTGTTTATTAAGAAGCAGGGAAGAAAGACATACCATGGAAATTACGACAAAAGCAATAACGTGGGCACCAAAGTCAAGGCCACCCTAGTACCTCTTTTTTTTTTTTGTTCGGTCGCTCTCATATCCGTAAAAGAAAATATTGTTTCCATTTTTGCATGTCTCGTGGCAGTGCTATGTCGTTTTAGCGGCCTCATTTTAAATAATGTTAGCTAATTAATTTGAGTAAACTGCCACTGCCAGATGAAAAGGGAGGATTTTCAACTACATTAGATTGTGTTATATTCAGTACTAGCACCATTAATATTTACATACTGATTGATTGCAATTCACTAAAGTTTATTATGTATTATTATATTTTACTTATTATTTTTTAAAAATCATTAGCCATAGCGGAAATACGGAAACAATCACCTTTAAATTTCGTAAGTTTCTATGCAACTCTTTTTGTGTTCTTCTTTGTTTTATCCCAGTTTTTCGGCACATTTTGTGTTCGCTAGTCGCTGCAGCACAAATTCAAAAATGTTCACATTTATGCTGTATGTTGACTTTTTTTGTGAGTGTATAGTGTTATTGACATGATCTGGTGATCATTGTTGTCAAAACGGTTTGTGAACAATCCACTTTTTAGATACCGATATGCAGGCATCCGGGAACAAGGGTATCCTATTGCACCTTCTATCCCAGGAACTTGATTCTGCTTCCCAACCCCTTTTGGAGCCAATTAGGGATTTATTGGGTGAATTTGGTTATGTTTTTGATGAACCCCGAGGGCTGCCACCTCCCCGTGCACAGGATCATCAGATTACACTAAAAGGTGCTCAACCAGTTAGTGTTAGACCTTATCGGTACCCTTATTTCCAGAAAACGGAAATTGAGAAAATCGTTCGGGAACTTTTGGAGTCCGGGGTAATCAAGCCGAGCCAAAGTCCTTTCTCTTCACCCGTCTTGTTAGTTCGGAAGGCCGATGGGAGTTGGCGTATGTGTGTGGATTACCGGGCTTTAAACCACGACACGGTTAAGGATAAGTACCCCATCCCGGTTATTGATGAATTGTTAGATGAGCTCCATGGCGCTGAAATTTTTTCCAAGTTGGATTTGCGCTCCGGTTATCACCAAATTCGTGTCCGACCCGAGGATGTTCCTAAGACGGCTTTTCGCACACATGAGGGGCATTACGAATTCCTAGTGATGCCCTTTGGCCTCACTAACGCCCCCTCCACTTTTCAAGGATTGATGAATGATATTTTCAGGCCTTTTTTGCGACGGTTTGTGCTGGTTTTTTTTGATGACATTCTCGTTTACAGCCGCACCTTGAGCGACCATCTCAGCCATTTACGGTCAGTTTTGGGGGTACTACATGCCCACCAGCTTTATGCCAAGCGCTCGAAATGCCGATTTGGGGTTCCGGAGATCGATTATTTGGGGCACATCATCTCTAGACAAGGAGTGCGAGCTGATCCTTCCAAGCTGGACTCCATGTTACAGTGGCCAGTTCCCCGTACCATTAAGTCCTTGCGAGGATTTTTAGGCCTTACGGGTTATTACCGGAAGTTCATCCGGGGTTACGGTATGCTTGCGGCACCTTTGACATCTCTCTTGCGCAAGAATTCCTTCTCTTGGACTACCGCAGCCACTGAGGCCTTCCTCGCCCTCAAGCAGGCCGTCACTACTCCACCAGTTCTCCGCCTCCCTGATTTCACCAAGACATTCACCATTGAATGCGATGCCTCCGGTTCCGGGTTAGGGGCTGTCCTCATGCAGGAGGGGCAGCCCATTGCGTTTCTCAGCCAGGCCTTGAAAGGCCAGGCCTTATTTCTCTCAACCTATGAGAAGGAATTGCTCTCTTTGGTAACTGCAGTCCAGAAGTGGCGTCCCTACCTTCTAGGTCAATCTTTTAAAGTGAAGACTGATCAACAGTCCTTAAAATTTCTCCTCGAGCAGAAAGTGGGCACGGTATCCCAACAGCGCTGGCTGTCCAAATTACTTGGTTACGATTTTGTAATTGAGTATAAAAAGGGAAAAGAAAACAGAGTCGCCGATGCCTTATCCAGAAAATTTGAAGATACCTCAATCTCTGACGATTTCAGCATCTCTCTGATCTCTTTTCCTACCCCTACTTGGGTTGATGAGTTAAAGGCTTCCTATTTGGCTGATCCACTCTCTAAGGAATTGTTATTTGACCTTCAGCAAGGGCGGAATTCACAGAAGGCTTTCTCCCTACAACAAGGTCTGATTCTCCGAAAGGGGCGTCTCTGGATCGTTAAGAACTCCCCTTTCCAGCACCAACTTTTGGATTACATCCATTGCAATCCAACTGCTGGTCATTCGGGGTATCATAAGACGGTTCAACGGGCAAAGGCTGATTTTTATTGGCAGGGCATGAGGAAGGACATCAAGAAATTCGTGAGAGAATGTACTGTTTGTCAGGAGAGTAAACATGAAACTACCCACCCAGCAGGGTTATTGCAACCCCTCCCTATTCCCTCCCGGGTTTGGTCCGACATCTCAATGGATTTCATTGAAGGATTGCCCCTCTCACACGGTTTTACCGTTATCTTGGTGGTTGTGGATCGTTTCTCTAAGTACGGGCATTTTATTCCTCTCTCTCACCCCTTCACAGCTTCTAATGTGGCTCAACTTTTCCTGAATAATGTCTTGAAGCTACACGGTATGCCTAAGACGATAGTTTCCGACAGAGACCCTGTTTTCACTAGCTCTTTTTGGCGGGAGCTGTTTCATCTCCAAGGGATTTCTTTAGCCTTCAGCTCTGCCTACCATCCACAGTCAGATGGACAAACAGAGGCTCTCAATAAGTGTTTGGAGACTTATCTAAGATGCTACACTGCGGCTAAACCTAAGGAATGGAGTGTTTGGTTACCGATGGCGGAATGGTGGTATAACACTAATCACCATTCCTCAACCGGGTTTACCCCTTTCGAGGCTGTCTATGGGTATTCTCCACCCTCCTTGTTGAGCTATGTTCCCGGCACCACCGCCAACCTTGCTGTGGATACTCAGTTACGAGATCGAAACACCATCATCAATCTCTTAAAAGAACATCTCCAGCAAGCTCAAAACCGTATGAAGCTTCATTCAGACAAACACAGAACTGAAAGAGTATTCCAACCAGGGGACTGGGTTTACCTTCGTCTGCAACCATACCGCCAGAAGTCAGTCGCCATGCGTAAGAACTTGAAGTTGTCCCCCCGATTTTTTGGCCCATTCCGGATTTTGAAGAAGATCGGTGCTGTGGCATATGAACTTGATCTACCTTCTGAGGCTCGCATCCACCCCGTCTTCCATGTCTCTTGCCTCAAGCTAAAGCTGGGTCAAAACATCACGCCTCTTCCGACTCTGCCTCCTGTCAACAACAAGGGGGAAATTAATCCTGAACCCGCCAAGATTATGGATCGGCGTTTGATCAAGAAGAATGGTAGGGCTCTTACAGAGGTGCTCATCCGCTGGCGGCAAGGGCTGTCCGCCGGACGACGATACTTGGAAACCCTTTGGAAATTCAATCTCAATACCCCCACCTTGTGTGGCAAGGTGCTTTAAGGGGAGGAATTTGTTATGGGCATAGGCAGACAGTATTGGGTATATCATGGGGATGGAGGAAGCAATGGTTGAGTAAAGGAAGAAGTAGAAAGAACCGAGTCTCTCAAAGACAAGGCTGTCTTCCACGAAGTCCTAAGGCAAGCTAGCATTGTGTGGAAGGCTCCAGAAGATTTAGAGGGACAGCTGGCATCACTTTATTTCTTTCTTGCGTTTTGTATTAATTTTCTGCGTTTTGTTTATTTGCGTTTTGTATCTTGTTTGTTGCGTTTTGGTGTTGGGACAGCTAGTGGATTGAATAGCTGCAATTCTGTTAGAATATTTCCTTTCTAACAGAATTGAGCCTATATCCATGGGGCACCAACGAAGGAAGGGGCAGAAAAGAATCTGAAGTAGTCTTTCATTGGGCAGGAGAGATTGGCCTCTCGAAGAGCCATTATCCTTTATACAATTCTGCAATCTTTTTCCATTTTTGATCCATATTTCTTATAACAAAATTAGCCAAAATCAATCAAATTCAGAAAGTCCTTTACATGTTATGCCAAGAAGACTCAAAGCTCTAGTACCAACGGATGCTGAACAGAATTAGAATTATTTTGACAACGTATAACAGTACATATATATATAAAAATTAAAGATCTGACAGTGTATGATAGCAGTATAAAATAAGAATTAAAGACTGAAAAAAGAACTCATGAAAAGAGAATATAACGATTAGGGAAGAGAAAAATCATAGTTGCTCTAAAGAAGCAAATAAAGAATAATTCTAAAATACTGAAATTTTTTTAGGGAAAGATCATATTTAATTCTTAAGTTTTCATCTAATTTGAATTTAGTCCTTAGATTTTTAATTTTAAAAATAAGATCCTTAAGTTTTATTCAACTTTTAAAATTAGTCCCTCTATCACTTTACCGTTAAAATTAACGATTTTTTATTTATCACATGTGTCTCATTTGGCACACCAAGGTTTATATCAACGTCAAAATTAATGGTTCTTCCTTTAATGCTAAAAATCTAGAAGATTAAGATGGCAAAGAAGATGATTTTTATTTTTTAAGTTGGGTCTTTTGTTTTTTTTGTTTTTTTTTTTTTTTATGGATGAATTGATGCTTAATGATATAACATTGATATTAAGTGTTAGCATGTGAATTGAGACACAAATGATATATGACAAACTATTTATTTTGATGGAAAAGTGATAGAAGGACCTATTTAAAATCTGAGCAAAACTTAAGGATCATACTCTTGAAATTAGAAACCCAAGGACTAAATTCAAATCATATAAAAACCTGAGGACTAAATATGATTTTTCCCATTTTTTTAATACTCAACAACTGAATGATAGGAACCCCAGGGCTTCTATCGATTAGAAATAAGAAAATATAGAGATGAAAGGGATAAATCGACCGCTTCGAGGGAATCGAACCTCCAATTGATCACTTCGAGGGGATCAACCTCCAATTGTTGCATAAAGCAATTGATATTTCATTGATTGATTGATTGCTATACGGCATCTACATTATTTAAAGAGATAAATAAAGATTAATATGGAAATAAGTGTAACAAGCAAGTAATTGTCTATAACAAGAAATAGGAGTAACGCCCAAGCATGTCTGTAGAAGGAAATAAGCGTGACGCTCAAGCAAAAGGATATTAGGAATATTTAGGAATATTTTGGGGGGATCCTATCATTCCCATGCTCTTCAAAACAACCTTGTCCTCAAGGTTGATTATTAATGTAGGCTTCCATAGATAATCTAGCCTTCTCCATTGCGGATCTTCGTACAATTGTTGTGCTTCCCCTTGAGAGTCACTGGCGTCCCGTTCAACATAAATCTCATACGCAATTTGGAAAAGTTCCAATAAATATCTCCCAAAGTGCGCAACCACTTAATACCCAAAACAACCTCATAATTTTTCAAGGGTAATAAGAATAGGTTGAGCCGTAGGTCTTGATTTTGCATAGTTAACTTTACGTTAGAGCTCATACCTTGGCATTGTAAGACCTTCCCATCGGCAAGTTGGACCTCAAATGGTGGACAAGATTCCACAGGAAGTAAAAGTTGTGTGGCTGTATCAATATCCATGAAATTGCTAGTACTGCTCGTATCAATCAAAATTGACACTGGTTGGAATTTAATAAAACCACTTACCTGCATAGTTTGAGGATTGGAGTAACCAGTTATAGCATGCATAGTGATCATGCTCAAATCCACAACATCCTCATCCGAGTTGTCATTATCCCCAAAATCATCTTCCACTTCTTCCCCTGGTTCAATCATTAGCAACCTTCCTTGTTTGCATTGATGCCCTTTCTGCCATTTTTCATCACAATGCCAACACAAACCTTTTGAAGTCCGTTCCTTGAGCTCTTCTCGTGTCAAGCGTATAGCCGGAGTTTTATGATTGGGAATCAAAGATGAGCTACCAACCACTGGATTATTCATTTCTTTAAATGGTTGGCGGCTTTCTTCGCTAAGTCGCTCTTCTTGCACTCTTGCGAACGAAAATGCAACAACGATGGTCCGTGGTCAATAAGTCTTGACTTCTCTTCGGATATCAGGTCGAAGACCCTCCACAAAGGTGCCGATCAACTGTCTCTCAAACGAATCACGAGTACAGTTGGCAAATCGCTCAAATCGGCTTTGATATTCGTTGACTAAAGAGGTTTGACAGATCTTAGCTAATTCACCATCAACATCCTCAAATGCGGAAGGGCCGAAGCGAACAAGAAGTCCTTCCACAAATGACGCCCAGGTGGGCATTCCACGACTAGCTTCAAACCAATCATACCATTGAATAGCTTCACCTTCAAGATGGATGGATGCAATGTCAACTCTAGAAGCTTCGGGCGTTCCATGGAAACCGAAAAAATCGCTTTGCTCTTGACATCCAACCGGATGGATCGTCTTCATCCCACCGAGGAAATTCCATCTTCATGCGCGGAAACTTAGGGTCATGAATGTGATGACGTGGTGCCGGCGGGGTTCGAGGTGGAGATGGTCCCGCACTACGCTCTTCCCGGATGACTTGGGTGATAAGTTCTTTCAACTGCTTCACAAATCCCGAGTCAAACTGTGTCACCAGAGAAGTCTCTTCCTTACGTGGGGGATTGCTACTGGAGGCCATTGTATAAGCTGTTAAATCAGAAATTCCTAGCACTCGCTTTTGATTGCGTGTGTAGGGCATACAATTTTTTTTTTTTTGGCACTCTCTAAGAATAAGATACCCTTAGTTTACAGCAATGCTGGAATAAGACCATCTTTAACACTGCAACCAACAGATGCTATTCTAACACCCAAACAAGTACATTATAACTCCTAAACTGGAATAGGTCTATCCTTGAACCGGAATAGGGATAAAAAAAAAAACTCAAACCTGGATCCACTTGTACGTTTGGCCAAACACCACTTGTCTTCTTCAAATAGATGTTCAGTATCCAGAATTCAAATCCAATTGCACATACCAGCGGCTACTGACGCTCACAGCTTCTCCACGGTCATCTGGGTAGCGCACCACTTCACGGCTCTATCACCACCACAGCAACACGAATTCACATGGACCACCACAAGCATAGCGATAGGTTCCACGTTCAAACACGAAGCAGGTTGATGTGATTTTTTTTTTTGAATGGGCTAGATGAAAAAGCAGAGAAAAAAAAGAACAAAAAAAATCGAACTGCTCTGATACCAAATGATAGGAACCCAAGGGTTTCTATCGATTAGAAATAAGAAAATATAGAGATGAAAGGGATAAATCGACCGCTTCGAGGAGATCGAACCTCCAATTGATCACTTCGAGGGGATCAACCTCCAATTGTTGCATAAAACAATTGATATTTCATTGATTGATTGATTGCCATACGGCATCTACATTATTTAAAGAAATAAATAAAGCTTAATATGGAAATAAGTGTAACAAGCAAGAAATAGGAGTAACGCCCAAGCATGTCTGTAGAAGGAAATAAGCGTGACGCCCAAGCAAAAGGATATTAGGAATATTTAAGAATATTTTGGGGGAATCCTATCACTGAATTAAAAAAAACACAGACTAGATGCCTTTACATAGGCTAGGTTTTGAGTGTTCTTCAAAATTAAAAATACTTGGAGAAAATGAAAACATAAAACTACCAAAAAAATATCCCTCAACTTGGAGACAAAAAAAAATACTTGTAGAGAAAGTAAAAAGATATTATTCTCAAAATAATCCTCAAATATTATGCATGATTCTTTTAATTTTTGTGCATATCTTCTCAGTTAAGATATTTTAATGTCATTAATTCAGTATCTGACAACTCAGTTACTGATTCAGTATTTTCTACTTCATCAAGATTGAAGAATATAAAGAGAACTCAGGAAAAAAGAATAACAATTAGGAAAAAACAAAAACCGCATCGCCCTAAAAAAAACAAAGAATAACTTTGAAAAATTAAAATTTGATTAATACTTCAAAACTAAATTGAAAAATATTAAAAAGGAAAAGTCCACCTACCCCCTTCAAATTACCATCCAATTGACAATGTCTATTCCAAACTTTCAATTGTGACAATGTTCTCGCCAAACTACCAAACTATTGTCAATGTACCCCTAATGACGAAAATACCCTTAATTAAATAAAATAAAAAATTCTAGAAAAAACTAAAGCTAAAATATATATTTTTTTTTAAAAAAAAAACACTACAACCCAATTGCCAAATTCAAAAGTTTTAAAAAAATTATAAATATTTTTGTTTAAAAAATTATTTTTTTTTAAAAAATTTAAAAATTAAAATTGTTATTATTATTATTATTATTATTATTATTATTATTATTATTATTATTATTCGAATTTATAAGGGCTAGAAAAAAAAAAACTAAAATAAAATTAAAATAATAATAATAATTAATTAATTTTTTTTAAAAAAAAACTACCCCCAATTGGCCAAATTCAAAATTTTTTTAAAAAAAATTATAAAGATTTTCGTTTATATATATATATATATATTGAATTGATAAGGGTATTTTTGTGTTATTCAAAAATTTGTAGGGTTATTTTTGTCTTTTTATTAGCTTTTGGAGGGACATTGACAATGGTTTGGTAGTTTGGGAAGGACATTGTCACAATTAAAAGTTTGGGGGGGACATTGTCAATTGGGTGGTAGTTTGAGGGGGGTATATTGACTTTTTCCATATTAAAAATTAGATGCTTTTATATATACTAAGCTTTGAGTATCGGCCCAAGCCGAAGTGCTCATGGGCCAACTCTCAGAAAAAATTTCATTTAAATTGTAGCTCTTCTTTTGTCGTACCGGATTGGGTGCAAATTAGGTTGGGCACAAAATCAACTTCCACATAACCTAACAAAAATAACCCTAAAATTTAAAGACAAAGCAAAAATATATTATTCCAAAAATAATATTCAAATCTTATGCCCAATTCTTGTTATGATGTTTTCTGTCAAAATATTATAGTACCATTAATTCAATATCTAAAAGTTCAGCTGCCGATTTTCTTACCTGCGTAAGGGGGGACCATTCAAAAGTATCTTGCTTTTGATACAGGATGTGGACTTATTGCTAGCTGACATGCACTGCATTGTTTCCAACCATCCAAATTACCTTTATAGCAGTACGTAGTACTTGCAAAAAGAAGAAATGAATTAGAGTCATCAGAATTAATGGAGAGATGGGAGAGATTGTGGAGGCTCAAGGGCCAAGGCCGTGGCAGGTGCAACAAATTTGAGAGAAAAATGGCAGTGAAGGAAAATTCGTTCAAAAGTCTTTAGGGAGGACTCACAAAAAGGATAAAGGAAAGTGAGGTGCTAAGGTTGACATGAGGGGCCAAAATTGATTCGTATAGAATACCCTTGGAGGCCGGTGGCCTATTCAAATATATAGTTGAAGAATTAAAGTCTCATTCTAACTCCGAGGTGTCGGTGTGATGAGATCGATCGACCACCTAATATAACGTTAGCTAGGAATGTATAAATTTTCGAATTAGGATAGGTTTGTGAGTCTCAATGAAAGAGACACTACTTCCCTTCAAAAAAAAAAAAAATGAAAGAGACACTACAATAATTTTGATTTTTAATGATTACTTTAATAGATCAATGACAGAAAAATTGTTGTTAATAATCAATTATTTCTAACGACATTTTATAATGTCGTTAAGGATAATTAATTATCAGCGACGACATGTTCTTATATTTTTTTTGATGATCTTTAATTTAATTTGCGACGATAAAAAAGTCACCGTTGATAGAAAATATCAGCGATGTCATGAATAATATTTCATGACGAAGCAACAACGACGACTTAATTAGTAGCAACAAACTGTTGTTGTTAAAAGTCATTTATAATGACATTTAGACGTCTTTTAGCTACGACTTTTTGTTGTCACTAAAGACCAATATTCTTGTAGTGAGATCCAGGAATCCAATGTCATGTATTAATGGTCGAATCACAATCTTTCCAATAAAGTGGCGTTTTCATTATCTGTGTTCTATAATTTCAAATCAGTCTTTTTTCAAACCGAACATTTTGAAACTTCTAAACTAAATGGACACTAATCTGAGAAATTTAGCCTTGATCATAATTTGTTAATCTCGTGCTCATTTTCTACTAGAATTGGACACTTCCTTTGTGACAAGGGCAATGACCTCCGGTTGACCATCGGTAGACCCCAAGCCTCTTAGTAGTTTCGTCCCTTCTTGGGGTGGTCAGTTAGAAGGTTTCAAGGGAAATCCTTTATGTGTCTACTTGTCAAAATGTTTTCAGCCATTAATGTGTAAGTTTTTTGGTACTGCGAAAGAAATTTGAAGATCTTTTGTTGCAACTCTAGAAATATTTCTGCCAATGTGATCTTATAAACATTGCTACAAAAAATAAGTATGATAGGTACCGGCCAGCGTTTATTTAAAATGTCGACTCATATTTTGTTACTGATACTTTTTTTTTTTTTTTTTTCCAGTGCATCTTGCACGAGCGCCGGAAAAGATGTGTCGGCCTTATAGGTTATTTTTTTAGTAGCTAGCTCTTTTGGATGAGAATGAGGATTAATAATTAACAGATGGAATTGATTGGATGGTGGGACTTAAATTTTGGTGATCAGAATATTTTTACTTGACTTTTGTTTGTGCTGAGTTTGGTTGGTAGTTTTTTTTCTCCCTTGTGTTATATATGTTGTATTCTTAATTAATTTCGCTTTAACAAAAAATCTATTTACATTTGTTTAATCTTAATTTAACCACTGACAAAAATATTTATTTATTTTTTTACCCCACTGATACGTGCAATAATAAAGTAATGCCTTTTCTGCTGGTCTTTTTCTTCTCTGTGGTGATAAAGTACATATATATAGTTGTGAAAACCAATGAAAACGGCTGGATTTAGCTCTGAGACGCTAAATTATTTTTTCTTTTTCCTCTATGTGTGTGTTTTATATCATTTGTTTTCTATACCTAGCTAGTAAAGCTCAGTGACTGAAGGAGCTCTTTCCGTTGGAACTTTCTGCTTAAAAGGTAAGTTCTATGACAATATTCGTCACATAAAAAAAGGTCCTTGATACCTACGACTGCAAAATACGACGTAAAATATGACTAAGTTTAGTGTCTGTCGTAATTATATACCTTTATATTTAGTGTTTTTTTTTACTTTTTTCCTTTTGTGTTCTATTCTTTTAAGGTTTAATTAGTACATGAAATATTTTCTTTTCCCATGTTCACTTCTTATGTGGGAAGTGGAGATTAAGCCTGAAAGGCTAAAAGACAGATGCAAATAGAAAAAAAGAAAAAAAGAAAAAAAGTGGAAGCAGGTAGCTGGCTAGGGTTACCGATTGTCGTTCTTCTTACACGTGTGCTTCTTCTATGGATAAGCCCCTTGGCGGTGGTAGCACTTTCCATGCAAGGATCTAACAGTCAACGGGGCAAACATGTGAGTATTGAGAACTAACACATAGAATCAAATATCAACTATTCATGACTTTGCATGCAAAAAATATAAAAAAAGAAAAGGAAATATATTAATGAAGAAAGAATTGCTTTTTTTTTTTTTAACTAGATAAAGGTAATGCATGATGAAATTAAATAATCGGGTCTTTTAGTTTTATTTAGGTTATATTAATATTAGCTAGTTATTAGCCTAAGTGAGATGTGATTTCTTTTTTTTGAGCTGTGAATCATTTTCTTTTCAGTTGTGAGATTTTATAAAATTTCATTATTTGCCAATAAAATTCTGTTCAACATGATCGTTATATTTATTTTCTGTTTTGTGAGAAAATCCTTCCCATACTGCGTCAAAAGCACTTCTCAGGAAAAAAAAAAAAAAAAAGACTTGCACATGATAGATTGCTTGAACCCAAGATTTGTCATTGAAAATCCATATTATTAGTAAAACTTCTCAATATTAATTGTGAATTGCTATACATCTTTCCATAGTCTTTCATATATATACTTACTTTTCAAAATCATCATTAAAATTACTCACAAAGACCGGGGGAGAAAATAAATTATTTTTCATATTAATTACAGCCACGTACACTAAATTAATATCCCTCGTGAGAGAATTAATGAAATAATTCTTAGAAGTGTAATTAAGGAGGGTATTGGCATTTGAATTTTATTCATACGTACGAAAAACGCTATATTTGGGATTGAATCTTAATTATCTTATAACCGATGTGGGAGGGGTGGTGGTGGCGTGGTCATACCAACCCGATGACAGGTGATGAGGTTTACGGCTAACTAAAAGTCAAACCCCAGCCGAGCAACTGTATTATATTTCTCATCTCTCTTTCTCTTTTTTGTCTCTCTCTCTCTCTCTCTCTTTCTCTTTAGGGTTTGTCAACTCTCTATCCACCTCTCTGTAATTTTTCCATCCATAGAACTTGCTAGCTAGTACAATGAGGAAACCTTGTTGTGATGATAAGAAAGAGACAAACAAAGGAGCGTGGTCGAAGCAAGAAGACCAGAAACTCATGGATTATATCCAAAAACATGGAGAAGGTTGCTGGCGTTCCCTTCCTGAAGCTGCAGGTATTTATATATTTAAAACAATTATTAATACTTCTTCTTCTTCCTCCTCTTGCCTTCTTTGAAGGCTTCAAATATTGAAGTATTAATGGTGCTTTTTGTGATTGATCATCAGGCTTGCTTCGTTGTGGCAAAAGTTGTCGATTGAGATGGGTAAATTACCTAAGGCCAGACCTTAAACGTGGCAACTTTGGTGAAGATGAAGAGGACCTCATCATCAAACTCCATGCACTTCTTGGAAACAGGTGCAACCTCATATCCCATACAGCTAGATAGCATGACAGTAAAAATTAACCATTAATTTTATTGTTACGTTATCCTAATTGTATGTGTATTATTGTACATATAAAACCAGCTCTATATATGTATATATGTCCTCTATGATTTATATATTATACACATATTAATTAATTGATGATTATGTATGAAAATGAATGGTTTAGGTGGTCATTGATAGCTGGGAGATTGCCCGGCCGTACAGACAATGAAGTGAAGAATTACTGGAACACTCATCTTAAAAGAAAACTAGTTCAGCTGGGAGTTGATCCCAGCAACCATCGATTGGGAATCACCCGCCCTACCAAATCTTTTGTGTCATATAAAGCAGCGGATAACTCCCCAGCCTTGAATAATATTTGTACAAGTGACCCTGCAGAGAGCAACACAAGCAGCTTACCTGACCTGAATCTTGATCTCACTATAGGCCTTCCACACTTGGATTCCAGTCAAATGGGTACATGAACATATGTCCATGGCTGCTTTCCCACTAATTAATGTGAAAGAATTAATTTTTGTCTTAATGTGAAAGATTTTTGTTTTTGGTGCAAGTTAGAAGGAATATGTAGTAGAACAAATTAACAAATTTTGATTTTTTTTTTTGCGATAGAAAATGGAATTAGTCAGTCTTTGATGATATATATTCCTGAATGTGACAAAATGATTTACTGGAATAATTCTGGCAGGAAGCATATGTATATATACCTGCTTAATTAGCTAGCTTCGTTCTCACTGCTAGTGGCTTTAATTAGAAGGTATATATCCTTGCATATTCTCTCAACCAAAATCGATGTAAAAATGCTTGAAGGATGGCAATATTTCTTCAATGACAAAGTGCTGGCTTTATAGCTGTAAACTATTTTTAATCAGAAAGAAGAAATCTGTATGTTTTTTAACTTGGAATTGATTTCTTGCTTTGTTCATTTGCTGTTTGCAAGGTATAAATAAACATTACAGTGTTAAAGTATTAATTAAATAATTAAATTTATTTATTTTTAATTATTAATTTAAAATTTTAAAATAAATAATAATTTAACATAATATCAAAACAGATATTCTGAGTTCGAACTCTAATTCTATCATTTACCTTTTATTTCAATTAAAAATTCAACGTGACCTTACATCGTAAAAACTGATAATTTGAAATACAAACTCAAATAATTAAGTAAATGTCTGCAGCTGACAGTTGGTCTTCAATAGTTCGTAATCATATATATACCCCTTTAATTTTGAATGCTAACAAAATGTTACTTTTCTTCCAATAAACCTACATTGTAATGCCAAACCTTTCCCTAGCTGTGCAGGTGTCGTTCTCAAGGGGGATTTGAACACCAAAGACACAAACACTCAAGACAATAAGCAACAAATGATTGAATAGAAAAAAATATAAGCAACAAATGATTAATTTCTTGTGAAAAGCTGTCCCCTCCAGTTGTACGTACGCTTACCATGATGCTTCCAATCTGGCCCAAATGTAGCAATATCTAAGATCTCTTTTTGAATTTTTATTTCTTTATTTTTCACTAGGTGGGAACTGCACATTTTGTTGAAATATTAATTAAATTATAAAATTAATAATTCTCTATCTGCTGAAATTTTTAGAATAAATAATAATTTTATTAATATGATATTATTGCCAAATTAAGGTCTTGAGTTTAACTTTGATCAATCATTCACCTCCCATTTCTTTTACCAGACAAGATCTAAATCAAATTAAAAATTTGTGTAATTAGTGATTTGAGGATGGATTATTATTGTGTTTGATAATAATTAGTGATTCGAGGATAATTAATTACTAGCGACAACTAAATAAAAGTCATCATTAATAGAAAATATCAGCAACGACATAAAAGTCGTTACAAATAATCTTTCATGATGAAACAATAACGACGACTTAGTAGCAATGAATTGTCATTGATAAAAGCCATGTGCGACGACATAAGTAACGTTTTATGACGAAGCAATAACGACAACTTAGTAGCAACGAACTATCGTTGGTAAAAGCCATGTGTGACGATATTTAGACTTTTAGCAATGACTTTTTGTCTACTAAAGACCAAAATTCTTGTAATGTGACTAAGACATCTCATTGCTTCAATGACCTGGACTATGGGAGACAATTTGTGTTTGTGTGTTAGGTTTGAGTCGTGTCGAGGTATGGGTATAAGGTTATATTGGTCAATCCTAACCCGATCCATTTAATAAATCAGTCAAATCTCTCAACCCTAATCCTCTAATTTTGTATTGGATTCGTATCGAATTTGCGAGTCAAATTAAAAATTACCTGCCATTATGTCGCGTGTTGGGTCCTAGTCATGTTGAAACATGTATATAAGATTATATAGGTCAACTCTAACCTAACTCATTTACTTAAACATGTCAAATTTTTTAATCCTAAATATTTAATTTCGTATTGGATTCATATTGAGTTTGCGAGTCGTATCAAAAATTGCTAGCCCTATTTAAAACTGAATTTGATCCTATTTTTCAGTACCCTTTTCTTCCTTCAATTAGAAGCAATGTAATTGACAATGCAGTATTTTTTTTTTTTTAGATAATGTCAAAAGCTGCAAATACGGCCAAGTATCCCCACTCCTATAACCAGCAAACAAATGAAAAGATCAATTGGCCGGTATTCGTGGCTTAAAGTGCAAGTCAAGAAGAGTACTGTCCCTACTCCTAGATTTTCTATCAATGTTACTGATCATCAGGATCTTATATATATAAGGGTTTCTTTGTTGGGGGAAAATTAATGTTTGAGACAAAGGCCAGTGACCGGAGTCTTACTTCTTTGTGTTGACTCTATATGGAGCCGGCCTAGCTTTCTCAAAGATATTTAATTGATGAGTACTGATCGGGTTTTTTAACTAAAGATATCTACTTATAATTAATTTGACCAAATCTATTTCTCTAATTGAGGAATATTTTCTGATGTCATGTCTATTTATGCCCGAACCCAAATAAGAGTAATTTAGTCATCTGTGATGTGACTGATATATAGGTACTGTTAATTAATTTATGACCCAATTGGTTAATACTATTGTGTTTGCTCTTCAAAAATCTACTGGTTTTCCATGTTTGTTCTCTTGAAAGGAGTGATTAAGTAGGTTAAAAAAGTTTTTTAAGCTTTCTTGTGAAAAGGGAGTTTTCTGATCGATCGTAGAGTGCTAAAATAGCTTGCGTGCATTGAGCATAAATTGCCTGGCCGATAATGCATGGCAGTTCAATTTTCTTACAGCTTGACAATTTGGCATTCATAATTTAATTAGTGTCAGTTAGAATATTAATTAAATAATTAAATATTTTTATTTTTATCTTTTAAATTTTTAAAATAAGCGGTGTAGTATTAGAGTTAAAGATCATAAGTTCGAATCTTAACTTCATAATTCATCCTAAATTTCAACTAAATATTCAATGTGTTACGCTTTATTTATTAAGTAAGAGTGTTGGAATATTAATTAAATATTTAAATTCTAATTTCAAAGATAGTCTCACTTATTTAGAGTTTGGAGAAGATGCAAAACTTGATGCAATAATTGATGGCGGGATATTGAAAATGGCTTAAAGTGCGGTCGTCTTAGGAGTAGAAAGTAGGATCTACTCCCATCGACTTTAAGCCTAATTTTAGGCCTAACAGAGCAAGCTGAGATGAAAGCTTTTAAAATAAGCGGTAATTTATATGGTATTAGAGCAAATGTTCTAAGTTTGAATCTTGTCTTTATCATCCATCCCCTTTTAATTAAATATTATATGTGTTGGATTATATTTATTGAGGAAGAATTTAAATCCACACATAAAACAAAAAATATTAAAATATTAATTTAAATTTATCATTTACTGTCAGCTTTAACTTTTGGCGTAAATAGTAATTTAACACCCATTAGTAATTTCCATACTATGAGGAGTTGGTAAGTATTCGTTAATATATATAGTTCAGAAGTGGGAAGGCACAATTAGTTTGACACAACAAGTTGGTTCCCAGTCATGCGTTCATCCTCTGGCAAGCTATTCGTGGTAGGTCAAACACGCTGGTCATGGAGAGGAAAATCTTGACCTTTTTTTTTTTTTTTTGGTACCTTTTCAGAGATTTTTGACACAATCTCTTGTGTGAAAATGAAATTATCCGACGGACACTTATTGTTTCCGTCATTCTCCCTCCTCCCATTTCTTTTACCGGAAAAAAGCTAAATCAAATATAAAAATGTGTAATTAGTGATTCGAGGATGAATTAATCTTTGAGATGCCAAATTAAATGCCTAAAGACATCTCATTGCTTTAATGACCAGCAACTGGATTTGATCCTACTTTTCAGTACCCTTTTCTTCCTTCAATTAAAAGCAATGGAATTAACAATTCAGTTTTTTTATCTTTCTCTTTTCTAATTAGATAATGTCAAAAGCTTCAAATACGGCCAGGTATCCCTAGTACTCCTATAACCAGCAAACAAAAAGATCAATTGGTATTCGTGGCTTAAAATGCAAGTCAGGATTTTATATATAAGAATTAGTAAATCCAGAAGAGTGTCCCTACTCCTACATTTTCTATCAATGTTACTGATCATCAGTCAGGATATATATATATAAGGGTTTCTTTGTTGAGGGAAAATTGAATGTTTGAGACAAAGGCCGGTGACCGGCGTCTTTCTTCTTTGTGTTGACTTCTCAAAGATTAATGAATTGCTTGATGAGTATTGAAGGGTTATTCAATTTCACCTGAAGTTCTTACAAAAATAAAAAAAAAATTCACCTGAAGATGTCAGAAAAGGAGAAGATTTGTCATAGTTGGTTTGCGGATTATCTACTAATTTGACCAAATCTATTTCTCTTATTGAGGAATATTTTCTTAATGATCAGTTCAAATAAGAGTAACGTCATGTGATCTATATATGCCCTAGCCCAAAAAAGTTATTCATATGTGATTTGACTGATATATATAGTACTGTTAATTAATTTATATATGACCAATTATTGGTTAATAGTACTATTGTGTTTGCTCTTCAAAAATCTACTGGTTTTCCATGTTTGTTCTCTTGAAAGGAGTGGTTAAAAAAGTTTTTAAAAGGTTTCTTGTATTGAAGGGAGTTTTCTGATAAATAGTAGAGAGCTAAAATAGCTTGCATGGGTGTCTATTTTTCTTACAAAGTATAGATTCTGAAGCATATAATTAATTAGAAGCATAGTTTCTCAGAGCATAAAATGCCTGGCGGATAATGGCAGTTCAATTTTCTTATAGCATGACAAATTAGCATCCTTAATTTAATTAGCGCATGTTCACCGATTTTTATCAGTTTCAGTTTTTAAGATAAATAGTGATTTAACATAATATCAGAGTTAGAGGTTACGAGTGTGAACCCTGACTTCACAATTCACTCCAAATTTGAATTAAATATTTTATTTGTTACGACGTTTCACTTGTTGAACAGAAATGTCAGAATATTAATTAAATGATTAAAAATTTCAATGATAGTTTCACTCGTTTAGAGATAAGGGAAGATGACATAAAGTAGAAGTTATTCCTATGATTTAATACGGTATTAAAGCAAATGTTTTAAGTTCGAACCTTATCTTTATCATTAATTTTTTATTTTAATAAAATATTTTATATGTATAAATATTAATTTTAAAAAAACAATTAAATTTATTAATTTTTAACAACATATATTTTTAAAATAAATAATAATTTAACACCGACCCGACCCTAATTTCTATATCAGGGATAGTTGGTAAATTGTATTCGTTCAAATAGTCAAGCGGTGGGAAAGGCAGAATTAGTTTGACACGACAAGTTGATTCCAGTCATGCGTTCATCCTCTGGCTACCCAATTGGTGGTAGGTCAAACACGCTGGTCATGTAAGAGGAAAATCTTGACCTTTTTTTTTTTTATTTTTTATTTATTTTTTCTTTGTCCTTTTTCATTGCATTTTTGACACATGTCATGTGTGAAAATGAAATTTGCTGGTGTGATATTCAACATGAAAATAGTGGCCGACACATGAAATTAGTGGACGATTAATGTTTTCTCACATGAAATTAGTGGCTCCTCCATTTTTGGAGCATTTCTGATGTAATTTTTGGGGCTAGTTAAATTTTGTTTGCTCATTTTCAGTGTTGGCAGGGCTCCTTCCCCATTTCCTTGGTGCTAGCTGTACGTTTTGTCTTCTGGGATATGAACATGTGATTTTGTTTTCTTGTTGTTTATGAGAAACAAAAAAATAAAATAAAATACAAAACACATTTGTTAGAGTAATATTATATCTCAAAAAAAAAAAAAAAATACAATCCACATTTGTTTCTCACAATTATCTTACAATATTAACATATTAGTCCAACCAATTTACTCTTGAAATTCTATTATTTTTTTTTCTTAACAATAACTGATCCAAAT
>FXXK01000198.1:190302-216578 GCA_900184695.1 Betula pendula | reverse complement strand
TTTTTTTTTAACAATAACTGATCCAAATATGACTTGTTCACTGACTAGGCCAATTAGGCCGCTGCCTAAGGCCCCACAATGGAGTAAGGGTCCAATTAGCAACAGTATAATTAAGTTTTGTTAACAAAAAAATGTTTTAATGCCTCAATTATGGTAAAGTTGTTAGTCAATGTTTTTTTAATTAAGACTCAATTATGATAAAAAAAAATTACAAAAACATTCCCAAGATATTGAAACTTTAGAGGGTTGAAAGAGAAAAATATAGAGTTACATTAATTAATAGCATCCTAAAGCAGTATGTAATTTTGCTTGAACGTACTAACATATTGACAAAGTTTGTTCATTAAAATAATGTTTAGAATAAAGTAAATTTTGCCTTGCGCAAATTAAATTCTATATAAAAAGAATTATATGTAGCTCAACACAAAATGTTATTTGTTAAAACCAACTATCTTGCACTAGAGATGAATTCTTCATGTTGTTTGAAAAAAAATTAAGAGCAAGAAGCAATAAAAACGATTTTTTTTTTTTTTAAAAATAAACTAAAAATTAATATTTAAATATAAAAAGGTTTCACTTAAATTTGTTGCTTTGGACCTCAAAATTTATTGAGCGGGCCTTGATCCAAGAATTGGTTGAGACAGCCACATTAGCATTAATTGTGGGATAAAAAAAAGTGGTAATTATATTGTATAAATGGATAAGTTTATGATGGTGAATCCAAGAATTAAGTTCCCAATAATCACCAAACATTCAAATTAAGCAAGTCCATGAAATCTAGCTAGAGCAGTATAGTATATGATATTTGGGTGCATGCCAGTTTAGGTTAGTTGCACAAGGTAGGAGTTCTAAGCAAGTGAAACTATATTATTAATTCCAATCAATTGAAGCTCTCAAGATATATTCCACTATAATAATTACTCAAAACTCGAGATATGTATTTTGAGAAATTACTGCAAATTTGAGAAAAGCTAGCTAGCATGTTGATCATCCATCTACCATTCAAGATGAAGAGGTGGACCATAGTAATTTTAGATAAATTTCGCTTTCTATCCACTTAGTAATCAGTGTTTGTATCCTTAGAACCGATGATCGATCTAATTTAGTTTCATACATGTAGACAAACCAATCATTTACAGGATAGTGAATATTGTACGGATTGAACATCTTTTGGTGAGCTACTCCTTATAATGTTTCGTAACCATATTACACGGGAAAATCAAGGAAAACTACCAGTCCAAGTCAACTACTTTTTGATCTCCTTTCTTTAGGGTTAAGAAGCACGTACGGTAAAGAAAAACACAATTAATTATAACTTAAACAAGGAAACCATTAATTGTGTGACAAAAGAAAAACAGAAGATATTGGAGCCTGGCCATGTCAAATTAAGCAAGAAAATCAGAAACTTATTAAATACAGACAACCGTGCAGAGGGTTAATTGTTAAGTACTGACGCTTCTTGCTTCCACAGGCTGGAGGTACATTTAATATATATAGTGAAGTAGAATTGAAGAAGATAAGAGAAAGAATCTCTATGCGTGCTTGTGAGCGTGTCTGTGTGTGAGACAGAGAGATCGAGATTATTAATTAGTACTTGTCATTACTCATTCACTTGCTTCCTCATTATAAATAGACTCGTGAATTCAGAGAGATTTTTGATAGGTTCTATCAATAGAAATCAGAAAATGATGCAGAAGAATATTGAAGTATCTTATACATAAAATATTTGAACAAAAATGAAAAAAATCAGCCATAATATTTGAAGATTATTTGTAGAATAATATCTTTTTCTTTGTCTACATGTATTTTACTTTGTCTCCAAGTTTAGAGATATTTTTGTATTTTTATTTATTTCTTTTTCTCCAAATATTTTGCTTATAAAGTACTCAAACTTAGCCTATATAAAGACAGGTGTGTATTATTTTTGAAATTCAGTTTGGAAGTATCAATATAATTTTAGTCTTTCAGAATTATTTTCTGTTTGCTTATTTGGGACAACTAGGGTCTTTCTCTTCCCTATTTGTTATTTTCTATCTTCCTGAGTTTCATTTTCAATCTTTAATTCTTAGTTTGTTCTGCTATCTTACGCTATTAGAACAATCTTAGTTATGCCCAGCGTCAGTTGGTATCAAAGCTTAGCGTCTTTTAGTTATGCCCGGCGTCAGTTGGTATCAAAGCTTAGCGTCTTTTTGAGATATTTTTTTCCATTAGTTTTCATGGCTGATGATGGTGGTCATTGTCGGCGTGGGTAGGTTCCGAATGAGGAAGTCCCCTACTATGAACGCAACATACAAGATGTGATGGTTGAAGACTAGTTTGCAGAGTTAACTAGCGTATAGCGGCGCAAAACTTGAAAATGTATCGCGATATTGACGGTCACGATTCAAAATCCAATTTAAGGAACATGTATCACAATCCTGTTTTGATTCAGGAACAACATGGTTGAGATGAGCGGCATGGAGACTTAGGCTTTAGAGTTAAACTTCCAGAATTTTCTAGCACTCTTTTCACCTTGATTGTTACTAGCAAGCCTAAAGCTCACCTACCAAATCCATCTCATGTGGAGGAGGAAGAAGAATTTGTTGAGGAATATTTTTCAGTTAATTGGGCATATCCACCAATCTATGTCATTTATCCTAAAGAAGATGATTTATTGGAAGATGTAAGTTTTGTGGTTGATAAAGTAGAATTTATTGAAGAAAATAATGACTACCATGTGTTTGATGAAAGTCTACATAATAAAGGATCTCAGTTGAGTTGAAGAAATTAGTTATGTTGATTTCTTTGGGATTGAAAACTTTCTATCAACTTTTGCTAATAATAACTTCGATGTTGGATTTGGTGTGTTGGAGGACAATTTTAATTTTTTGTGATCAAGAACAAATTTATTCTTTTTGGGAGACTTTTATGGAGCGTGAATTAGAGAAAATAAATGAAGGATGTTTGAAGATTGATTTATGTCAAATTGGCGCAAGAAACTTCAAATCTAATATTCAAAGTCAGGTTGTTATGAGTTGCAAGTTGTTTCTCTTCCGGTATTAAGTTGCTTTAGGATTAAGAAGTATAGGAAGGAAGTGATTGATTGGACATCCAAAAGATCAGGGGAAAGATGATTTGAATTTGAGGACTAATTCTTTCCAACCCGAGGAGACTGATGCAGGAGAATATTAGAGTATCTTGATAGAAAATATTTGAACAAGAATGGAACGAATCAGCTGTAATATTTGAAGATTATTTTTAGAATTATATATATATATATATATATATATTTGTCTACAAGTATTTTATTTTGTCTGCAAGTTTAGTGATATTTTTGTATTTTTATTTATTCATTTTTCTCCAAGTATTTTGCTTGGAAAATACTCAAACTTAGCCTATATAAAGGCAGGTCTGTATTATTTTTGAAATTCAGTTTAAAAGTATCAATCTAATTTTTGTCTTTCAGAATTATTTTATGTTTGCTTATTTGGGGCAGCTAAGGTCTTTCTTTTCCATATTTGTTATTTTCTCTCTTCCTAAGTTCTACTTTCAATCTTCAATTCTTAGTTTCTGGTCATATCATATGCTGTCAAAACAATCTTAATTCTGCTCGACGCCAAAAAATCAACCAAAAATAAAAGAGAACGAGAAGGGGATGATCACTTCCCGGGGATCAGGCCTCTAATTCTTGCTTTAAGCAAAGATTGTATTTTCTTGATGCTTTGCCATACAACATCTACAAATTAAAATAGAGGGTAATCGAGCTTAATATGGAAATTGGAAATCAAGCATAACAATCAAGCCAAGCATAACTTGGAAGCAAACAATATATAGAAGGAAACTAAGGTAGCAACCAAGCTTAAGGAAATAGAGGAAGATTGGTTCGAGAATCCTATGAATTTTCAGTTATGGAAGTTCTTTTCCTCTCTCACTAGCATCTGTTGATGCAGGACAAAGGAAGAACAAAGCAAAATAAAGATATGATCCCACGTTAATTCAGAGTCTCATTGAACAACAATAGGAATTGCATAAAAAGGAATTTTGAAGAAGAGGAAGGAGAAAATAAAATGATTGAGTTATACAATTCCAAGAGAAGGAGAATTTGGTGGAGTCTTACTACCGGGAGGAAGAGAAAAGAGGAAGAGGGTGGAGTCTTATCACTTGGAAAAAGAGAGAAGGGGAAGAAGAGGGTGGAGTCTATTTAAGTAAACTATTGTATCATAACACCCCGAAAAATAATTAGGGTTTAGAGTGCTCTAATATTAATCTAGGATATTTGGAATTGGGATCAATGTATGATTTTGAACTTTTGTGAATTTTGGGCCTCACTAAACGATCGGTAAGGATACCCAAACGTTCAAAGCAACCCTAGTCACAAATGTTAAACTTGGAAACCGAACGTTCGATGGTCAGTTACCACAACTTATTTTTGAGACGTCTCTACCCTTTAGACAATGCATGCATGGTTCCATCTTAAAGGTTATATTAACAACTCTAATTAGACAAAATTATATCTTCATGTCGCATATATTTAATTACAACATGAGATGCAATAGATTCTAGCATGATATTATTTATTGGCTCATTGTTCATTGGTTCATGTATGACTATTTATTTAAACTCTCTACTTGTTCTACCATGTCCTTATATACATATTCCTCTTCTCATATACCTCCTTTTTAATTATTTGCATTCTTTTCCATTTACACATTTTAATATAACTACTCATTTACTTATTTAGTTTAAATGGAATTGGAAGCCCTAAACCCTATAAACTCTAGCTTTATACTTATTTTTCTTTTAACCAATTTGTTTCTTTTACTTTTCTTATTATTTAACCTTAATTATCTATGATCAAAGGTCCATTTAATTGACCTTATGACAACCTCAAATATTAAGACACTTTCTTCCCAACCAAACCATAGATGAAATTACTTTTTTCTCTCATGAACTACCACCCATTGTCACTTTGTTCTCATGAACTGATACTCTGACCAGATCAGCCCCTTGGACTACCATTTCGTTACTTTTTGCCCCCTTTCCGTTAGTCAACTGTGTTAAATCAGACAGTCAACCCTTCACATGCGCGTCACATGCCGTCTTATGAGTTTTACTTCCCATTTTACCCTCGCTTTGGCGTGTTGAATGAAGCTCAGCGTTTAGGACACGTTGAGCAATAAAAACAAAGAAGGAAAAGAAGGCAATAAATGAAAAGGAGCTGCTAGCATGTTTCTTCTTCAACATTCAGACATTTTCATTTCTCTTACCCATGTAGCTTTGCAAAAATATCATATTCACTAAAGAGTGAAGCAACATCTAGGGAGCCCATGTGTCGTTGTGGAGTACTTGCATGTTTGAAGACTTCTTTTTCTAAGGAAAATTTCGGATGGAGGTTTTACGAATGTGTTAATTATGATGTAAGTTTTTGTTCATTATTTGTTTTGGTTGTTTAAAGATTTTTCTGGTCTTTACTTCCCGTTGGGTAATTATTATTTTTTTGTTCATTCAATCCCTTCGTAAATGATAGTTAAAGGGTTAATTTTTGTTTTCCATTAACTTTTAAATCATAGATTCGGACCATAATGTGACATATTTTTCTCTCATGAACCTGTACATTTTAGATCCGGAGCATAATAGGTTAAATTTTGATTAGTTTTTTTTTTTTCAAAAAAAAAAAAAGATTCGATTAAGGGTTTAACTTTTAAATCCGGGAATTGTTTTTTTATAAAAATTGAACATTGTAGATGACTAACCTCTATTTATACGGCCTATAAATTGAATAGGTTGGTCGGTCATGGGGATTTTTCCAATGGAATGGTACTGGCATGTGTGACCATGTTGGACCATTTACAACACAGTGACGAAAAGCTGAATAGTGAGGTTAGAGAATTGAAGAAAAAGTTGGAGATTAAAGCAGCCAAGAATGAGAATCAAGTCAAACTGACAAAAGCACATTCTCTACTCTTGACATTTTGTGGGTTTTTTTTTTTTTGGTATCTATGTTTGGGGGCAAATATTATGGTGCATGTAATGGGAATTTCGCCTATAAGCTGCTACCATGAATTTGGTGTTTTACTTTTCTTACAAGTGTTGACAATGTTTTATCCAATAACTAATGTATTAGCTTAAATGTGTTTGGGTTAATTTTGTGGTATTTGCCTTACTGTCAAGCTTTTATTGTAAGTGTTGACAATGTTTAATCCAAGGACTAATGTATTAGCTTGATGTGTTTGGGTTAATTTTATGGTGTTTGCCTCATTGTCAAACTTTTATTGTAAGTGTTTGGGTAAATATAAGTGTTGAAATTATGTGGTGCATGTATACGGATGTTTACCACCAACCTGCATGTACCAAGTGCAATATGTGATGGATGTAATGTTGTGGATTCAGATGCAGTTCATTAGTTACCTGCATGTATTCGGTTGTGTACTATGACTTGAATTGGGTGAGAGACATTATCCATTTATTGTCCACCCACATACAATGTTTGGAAAACATCTACAAATCTATGCACTCAATATCTTACAATCAGTAGTCTATAGTATACATCCAAATACTCGAAATAATATTATGGCCATCCAATCCAAATAACTAGTCATAAACAAACACCACACCCACCAACAACGAATGATTTTCATAAGCAAACATAATATTATGGCCTTCCAAAATGATTGTCATAAGCAAACACCATAAACCTAGGAATAGTTACAACTACCATGGGCATCTACTAAAAGTGATTCAGTTATAAACAATAGGTTACACAACCATAAGTTAATTTCGAGGTCTAACAACCTAAACAAAAGTTAATTATTTTTGGATAAGATAATGACAATATCAATGTTGCCATGCAGGTCTTTTTTGTTTCTTCTTGCCTCCATTCGCTAGATTCCTTTTCAATTGTGGGCACAACCACCCTTTTTGATGTCCTTGGTGCATTATTCACACCACTAGTCAGATCAATAAGGGTTGAGGACTTTTTGTTAGCTATCATTGTAGGGACTGGAACGCCTTCACCCAACAATATATTAGACCTTCTGATTGTCGTTAAATTTGCAGATTTAAGTCTCAAAGTCTTATTTCTTACACTAGTAGCAGTTGATGGCAATGTGGCATATGGAGGCTGAGTATCCGCACCATTTGGATCTTTACCCTTACTCTCTTGTGTCTGACCTTTCCTTTTCACTGTATGTGGAATTCCTTTATGAAAATAATTAAACAATTGCTTGGTCAACTTGTCATTAAACAATAGAATAAAAAAATTGTAAATAAGTATATGCAAATCACCTGTGGAGGCTGAGGTGGAGGCTAAGGTCCCTTAGATGTTTTAGAGTATTTTTTTCCTTCAGATGTTGTTTTCGTCATTTTGCTAACAACAGTCTTCATGCACATGCAAATCACCATTAAATGTCAATAATTGGTAAGAAGAACAAATTAATTAATTCATCAAATTACCTCTTCAGTAGCTGATGTTTGTCTTTTACCGAGCCTTGAAATGCTCTCTTGGGTAGGTTGTACACTCTGGCAACACAATGACAAAATCAGCATCCAAATTTAGTCACATGCATGAAAAACAAGGTTTCAATTGGCCAGTTACCTCGACTGCAAGCATTGGTACTTGTGTAGGTTGCGATTCACATGCACTTGGTTGGGAAGGAATTTACAAAACAATGCACCATAAAACAGTGAATACTATATTATATAATAGATAAAGCAGTTGTGGATATTATAGTGATATCTTAGGAATTTACTTACATTACTAAAGCTCAGTTCGGTTGCAGTAGTGGGTATACTTCTCTGCAAACTTTTTGAAGGGGACACCCTCTTCCTCTTAGGGCAAGTCTTATTGTTATGGCTAACCTTCCTGCACCTTGGACATCTCATCGACACCCCGCCCTTTCTAAAACAGTATGGATTCCTTGGCTTGTTAGGACCCATTCTCCTTAATTTCTTAGGCCTTATTAGGGTAGGTCTGTAAAGTGGTGGCTCAACCTTCTCTTGATTGGTCCTCACCCATTGTTCTTCACTAGGCATTGGGTAAATCATGGGGTCGTAAGCCTTCTTATACATGTTAATACTAAAATATGGATTCAAGTAGTCTTTAGGTTTTGACAAATCGTACAATATAGCGGAGATTGCATTTGGGCATGGAATGCCAGACATGTCCCACTGCCTACACCCACATGAACTATGCGTCAAATAAACCACAAATTGTTTACCTTTGCACCCCACCTTAAATAGTCCTTCTCCAGCATAGGTTGCAATGCCATGTCTAGCCTCCTTTCCACATTCTTCCAACTCCTCTAATATTTTCGGGCACCAGTTTTCGACATACATCCTTATTCCTTGCCTCTTCATTTGATACCGCTTCATAAGTTTTTTCCTAATCATCTCCAACATTGTAATGATTGCTCTGTCTCGGGCCTTGACAATGTATGCATTAAAGCACTCATAGATATTGTTCATAAGCATGTCACACTTAGGGGCAGTGTCGAAAAATGCCCTAGCCCAGCCATACGGGTCTACCTTTTCCAAGTAAGCATGAACAGGTTCACTCATCTGTTTCAACTCCTCCATTTCCCTTAGAAATCCATGAACTGTGTAGGTTGAAGCTGCCTTCCATAACTTGTCCTTCAACAGCAAACCCTTGTGGCCTTCATTTTTAAAGTTAGTGTACAGATGTCTCACACATATGCGGTGGTTAGTATTAGGTAAAACTCCCTTAAAACTTGGAATCAACCCCTTTAGCACAAATCAAATGAAGAAAATGTCAAAAATCAGTTAACACAGTGCATATTATACAACTTTTGGAGAATGAAATACATGAACTACATACCTTTTGTCTGTCTGATAATGTCCACCCACGTGACTGAGGTGAACCAAGGTCAGCAATTAGAGTCTCTAGAAACCAAGACCAACTGTCCTTAGTTTCAGCCTTAACAACAGCAATAGCGATGAGATAGATATTTTCATTTGGATCTCTTCCAACAATAGCCAAAAATTGCCCTTTGAAATGTCCCTTTAGAAAGCAACCATCAAGTCCTATCACAGGCCTACAAGCCTCCTTGAAACCTTCCTTGCATGCTACCAAAGACATATACAATCTTTGAAAAGTTGGTGGCAGCTTCATAGTTGGCCTCTCAACCATCAACAACATACAGCTCCCTCTATTTGTTTGCCTCATAGTTGAACAATAATTCCAAAGCCAATTGTATTGTTCTCTTAGCTTGCCTTTAATTTATATCTTTGCCTTCACTCTTGCCCTATACAGTTGTCTCATAGTAACATCTACATTCCATCTCCTCTTAACATCCTCATAGAGTGATTTCAATGGATAGTTCGGTTGTGTCCTAAATTAGTGGACCATTCTGTTAGCAATCCACCTAGATGTTACAATTGAAGACTTGTATTTTCTTGTACACTGGTGCTTAGGATTCAATGATTTAAGCAAGAAGGTTAACTCATCCCATACCGATGCACCATAAACTCTCCATTGGCAACCCTCACTCTTACTCATAAAAACTCCAAACACCCTATCCCCATAATTTTTAGTGAATTTGACATCCTTCCCTCTATTATATTCCCTCACAGCTTTTCTAAATTGTATTGCTGAATAAAGGTCATACCCACAGCCAATTTGGGGTCTTCCATGTCAACATTATGAAACTCTGAAGTCCTAGTAACACAGCTAGGCCTACTCCCCGCATCATTCTCCTCATCATTTTTAGGAGGACTTACCAAAATATCACTCTTAGCCAAATTAGAGGACACCTCATCCTCTAACATTTGGCCACCCCAACCAACAGTTTCCTTGAGACACCACCTTCAGTGGTGTCTTCTACAGCAGCTTGGCTATCATCATAATAACCATCCGCCTCTTCACCCTCCACATCAACATCCTCCTCTCCACCCTCCCCATCAACATCCTCTTCCTCACCCTCCCCATCATAATCTTCATCACTACCTTCTCCACGAGGTTCACATGTTGAAGTGTCCACTCCACGGGGGATGTACCAGCCCCTGGTTCATCCTCATCATCCCAAGCATCATCGTCACTTTTAATCAATGACTTCAAGAATTGGTCATTTATAATTTTTTTGATTCTTTCCTCATAATCACTACCCTCATCCTCATCCTTTACTACTTTACTAGTATTTGCATCTACTTGTTCATTAGCATCTGCAAATAAGATCGTGTACAACACCACAACTTTATGCCCTTCAAAGTTGTCAGCCATTTTGACAACATTATCATCAGATGTTATTAGCACTAACCCATCATCTAATTCTTTATCAGGTTCACGATAGTAAATCAGATCACCTGGTTGGTATCCAAATTTCCTAACTATCATTTCGATTTCAATAAATGATAGATAGTCTAAGTCATACGGTTCATCAAACAACCTTATATTTCCACCAACATATGTACATTTAAAACGTCTATCAAACCTACCCCCAAAATGAACTCTGAAATTGACATCCTCACTAGCCATTCTGTAAGTGTATGACCCTAGACATAAAAATTCCAACATTACGAAAATAAATTTATGGGGATGGTCAACATACATTTTCAATTAAAGTTTGGACAATGGCAATAAAATAATGGAAACCCAGTAATTTTCAATTAATAGGGATGGTCAACAAACATTTTCAATTAAAGTTTGGACAAAGATATAAAATAATGGAAAGCCATTAATTTTCAATTAATAGGGATGGTCAACAGACAAAGAAAACATATAGTAGGTACGGACAACAGACTAAACTAAAAAAAATCAATGGACTACCATTCATTCGGGACCACTTAAGATAAAGAAACATGAAGAAGAGAAACAAAAATAGAGCACATGATCGAGACAATGCAGGACCACTTCAGGAAAAAAAAAAAACCAACATACGAACAATGCACAGTACTTTATCACAAAAATAATGCATAAAAGTGAAGTTGGTGTTGCTATCAATCCGACAATATTGACTATCATCCATTAAACAAACACTACACCAATAAAATATTGACTATCTTCCATTAAACAATGCACTGTTGCTATCACTCCGACAATATACAAGTTACACAAAATAAACAAAAAAAGATGGAACAATACTTATAGTGGTGCAGATCTAGGATTTCAAGTGTAAGCCCTTCGAAAGTAACTGTCTTTCTCGTCCTTCATGCGTGAGTTTGTAGCAGATCTAGGGTTCCACTTGTAGAAGACAAAAAGTGAATGTTTGGATTGAACTAAAATTTCTAAGTGTTGTATACGACTGCCTTTACTAAGGGACGCAAATGAGAATAGTCCTTTTTACCAGGGTAGATCAGACTTTCAACCATAGAGATAAGGGTCAAAATGGTACGATATCACTCATATAAGGGTATAAGCACAATTACCATGTCAAGATATTTATACAGTTGTTGNATTAAACAATGCACTGTTGCTATCACATCCGACAATATACAAGTTACACAAAATAAACAAAAAAAGATGGAACAATACTTATAGTGGTGCAGATCTAGGATTTCAAGTGTAAGCCCTTCGAAAGTAACTGTCTTTCTCGTCCTTCATGCGTGAGTTTGTAGAAGACAAAAAGTGAATGTTTGGATTGAACTAAAATTTCTAAGTGTTGTATACGACTGCCTTTACTAAGGGACGCAAATGAGAATAGTCCTTTTTACCAGGGTAGATCAGACTTTCAACCATAGAGATAAGGGTCAAAATGGTACGATATCACTCATATAAGGGTATAAGCACAATTACCATGTCAAGATATTTATACAGTTGTTGGAACTTGTAACTGAAGGGCAACGTTGTCATTCAACACGCCAAAGCAAGGGTAAAATGGGAAGTAAAACTCATAAGACAGCATGTGATGCGCATGTGAAGGGTTGATCATTTGATTTAACACGGTTGACTGACGGAATGGGGCAAAAGGTAATGAAATGGTATTCCAAGGGGGTAATTTGGTCAGAGTGTCAGTTCATGGAGGGCAAAGTGACAATGCATGTTCATGGGAGGAAAAGGTAATTATCCCCAAACCATACTTGACCCATACATATCCCAAAACATTAACTAAGTCAAACTCGATCTATCAAAGTCTTTAAAACACGTCATTACTCTTACCACCCATTAAACAATGCATTATACACTTAATCCCCTTGCATCAATTCCACACAACCTAGTCCAATCAAAGCATCCAACAAGGGAATTACATAACAAATCTTGCTAACATAAGATCACCATAGCTAGCCATGTACAATCCAATTACAAAAATTACAAGGGAATCAAACCAATGCATTATACCCCTTTTTAAATCTCTCTTTTGAAGCCAACATGTTCTTTCACATATCCTTAATAAATGTCTATGAAATTAAAATAGACAACTTGACTTTATCTTCTCACTCAAAGTAAAGTCCTCACCAAAAAATGTAAATACAAATTTCATGCTCGACTAGACACAAGTTTTTCTAAAAAAGCTAAAAAAATCTTAGAAATTAACCAATGAGTTTAATAAAATCTTAAGGGTCACAAGACATGACCTCCACCAAAATTCAAAGAGTCAAAAGGAATCAAACTCTTCAAAGGTCACCACACTTAAACAACTCTTAGCTTAGATTTTTTTTTTTAAAAAGACTTTTTAAAATCTATTTAAATTTCAAACTTGGATAGCTATAAATTCAAAATGCCTCTGTAGATTATGGATTCATCCTACAGTTTCCAAAAATAAGCATTTTCAAGAAAAGGAGACGAACTATGGATGGAAATGCAATGAAAGGACTTACAATTATGATAATTCTGTCAGTGACCCTTTTTCTAGTTCTGGTTCATACAGAGGATCGTCCCCTTCCTTTTTTCACTACCCCTTTGCGATCCTCACTCCATCCTTTTCCACTTCCCACTCAATTTTTCTCTTTCCCTCCACAGGATGGTGCCAAATCACGAGGGAGGAAAACTCATCAAGGAAGAGGTGGTTCGAAATCGAGAAATAAGACAACCCCTAATGGAAGTGGTGGTTCAAGAGCCCTTACTGAAGATGAAAAGAAAAAAATAAAAGAGTGTTGCATAGATTGCAAAAATGGAAATTTTAAACCTGGAATGGAATATGGATTGACGAGGCTATTAATCTGCAGTGCTACCATGATTGCCAATGCAAACTAGGCTTATATAAGAATGTATTATCAGTTGCACATAGTCCGTGAACACCAATATTGGATCTTGTAGAGATCCTCATATGTCTATCTCTTTTTATCTCGCCCCCTTCATAAAGTTGAAATAAATTACTCTCTCTCTCTCTCTCTCTCTCTTTCCTAATATTTCTTATTTACTCTTGGAACTTGTTGGTGATTACGCCCTAAATCCCAATTTGTAATACGTTGACATTATAGTTTGTTATGAATAAAAGTTTGTTTATTTACTGATTAAATATTTTGTTGCATATAGCATATAATCTTTGTATGTTTTTTATTAATTTATCCCCATACAAAAGGTCCAGAAAATATATTGAATATGAACTATGAGTGTGAGCAGTGGTTTTTGTCACATAAGGTCTTAGTCTGTAACCCTTGTATTCTGAAAGGTTTTTTAGTTTATAGTTGATAATGAAATTGGACATTCTATTGGCAAAGACTGTTACACATCAGCTTAATTGATTTACTTTAATCAGGCGAAGATGATTCTTATGGTTGATATAGTAGGTGTATATGGTAGTATACAATGAACAGATCAGGAGTTGTCTTTCCATAAAGCATATTGTCATTGGAAAAAGACAAATAATTCTCAGATTACTTATAAATAATGATTCTAAATCCTGAGAGAAAGTAGACTCAAATGTCAAGTGGAGGATACTTTAATGCATTAGAGAGTGAGACATTAAATGTGGTCAACATCCTCTATTCATGAATGATCACATGTAGCATTGTGATGGAAGTTTTGCTCAATAGGAAATCCAAGTCTTTTTAGGTAATTTAAAAGGATATGAAATTTCTCATTGAGTAGGATTTCAAACGTGATTATTCTCAGTCTCTGGTTAGAGCATTTTAATAAGGAGATTTCAAAATGTATTTATGGCTTGTGAAATGAGTATTCAAAATTAGAGAATAATAAAAGGTAAATCCGAGAATCAAGGATCAATAGGTAGAGAATTTAGTGTGGCAGTATTATAGTCTTAATTCTACTACAGAATATTTTATGGAAGAATCATACTTAACCATAAGTAAGTCAAAAGGAACTCTATTGATTTTTAATCAAGAATAAATTATGGAGTGGAATCAATTGTAATTAAATAGCAACGCAGATTGTCGATGACTATTTGAGTTAGATTTATTTTTCTTTTCGGGTCTTTCAAAAAATTTAAGTTTCTTAAATTTGTTTTGAAACTGAATGGTTAATGTTATCATTTGGCTTTTATAACTATTTCAGAGATACTCCAAAAATTTGAGAACTTTCTGGATAAGTCTTAAATTCTCTTTAAGAATATGATTGTTTTTCTGACTATCAATCTTCTGTGTAACAAAAACTGGGTCAAATGGATTCAATTTGATTCGAACTGAAGTCCACTGTGCTTGTATCGGAACCCTCTATAATATATTTCAATCAAAGTCAATTCATTGACTTTTTCAGCATAGTGATGACTTTTCACTCGCCTACGTGATACTTTTGACTTATGCCTTATTTCTAAAAACAGAGATTCACCATTATGCTTTTAAGCATAAATGGACTGCATTTAGCAGATAAAATATTTTCACTTTTATTTAGTAAAATCGAAATTCAATTCCGAGGCAATTAACTTTTTGGCCAAAAATCGGGTCTGAAGTGGCCAATGCTCTCTTAAGTTGACAAGTGTCCATTTCGATCTTACATGACAGTTTAAAAGTTACTATAGGATCAAGTAAATATCTAAGGATAGAGTTACCTAGCTAATGGATAGAGTAGGGTTAGGATATTTTGGTTAACTTGTTGATTAAGTTGTTTAGTTTTTATTCTTTCTCTGAAAGTTTGAGCCAGCCAAAACTAGACAAATGAACTCTGATTTAGTCGATTCAAAATCCAGAATGCTTGTCTCTGAGTCCACTGCGTACCTTGAAAATTTTGTGTCAATCAGAGCACATTTGAGCATCGAAAGGTGACTCAGAGTATGCTGCCTCTGATTTGTACTAAATGGTGTTCAAATTGGCTTTTGCTTCCTCTCCCCTCTAGGTGTCCGAATTCCTTGGATTAAATTGCCCTTGGGCATGTATATAAATAGAGGGCATGGGGTAGGAGTTCACTCATCCATTTATTTGAGAGCTTTGCATGCAATTTTGCAAAGAAGCTCCACCTTCCTCCATTTCTCACCATATTCAGGTACTCTAGGGTTTTTGTTGGAGTTTTTGTGCTACAATCTTGGCAGCCATACATTACACTACTACTTGTTTCTAGATGGTGTTTTAAAATCAGTTTGGATAGCATTTGAGGTAAGCAAAACTCATTTCTCTTCACTTTGCTCAAAACCGGGTCCAATATTCTGATCTTGGCAGCCACTTGGGATCTTCTTGGGAGGTTGTAGAACTATTTTAAAACATCATTTCATTGCTCCTGGCCCTTTGGAATCATTTTAAAACATCAAACCCCTCCATCTTGCACCTATTTGGCTTCTAGGTGTATTTTTAGTGGATTTTTGTTCCACTTGACTTTGATGGATGTTCTTGATGTTATTTGATATGTCTTTAATATATATTTTTTATATACTTATTATGGATGAAGTTGAAGGACCTTATGTGCTCAAATAACTAAAAAGGGAACAAGCACAAAGCTTGTAAATGGAACTTGTAAAATAAGCTTAAGCTTGTAAAGGAATTGGATATATATTGTTTGTTGACTATGATTCTTGTTTTTAATCTTATAGTGGGTCAATACTCTAAATCATGTTTGAACACTACGTGCACCAAAAGTTCTAACTATGCTTCGTGTTCAAACATGAGGTTCAGTGTAGACTAACCATGAGAGATTATGATATTAAGTCTTTTACTTTTATTATCCTCGCGATGGTCTTGGATCGTCATGAGTAAGACTTTCATTTACTTTTATAATTCTCATAATAAACCCTTACTCTGGTGGGGGTGTTTATGAGATAAAGCTATCTTGTGTGACTAATTTTATATATATCCTCATGATAAGCCCTTCCTCTGGTGGGGGACGTTCATGAGTAAGAAACCTCTTGTGTGACTAACCATTTCTTAAATGAGATCCTTGAAATATGCTCTTACTTCGATGGGGTATTCGGGCTTATGCTTATTGGATGATTGAATTGTTTGTCAAACGGGGTCCTTTTGGCATGTCCTTACTTATGTGAGATTCCATAAATTAAAGATTCAAAGACCAATAAATAATAAAGTGATGAATAATAATAAAGGACAAAGAGCAAGGGTCCTGAGACAAACTGATTATTAATGATCGAATACTAATATATATTATCTGTGTGTGAATATTGTTATGGAGAGGAGTTATTATTATTCTGAGAAATTAGGGTAAGTATGAAGTACTTACTAAGAAATGATATTGCTTTTCATTCTTATGATTGTTTTATTCATTGCTTGCTTTGATACATTATATATAATATATTGCATATTAAACCTAGTAATGAAAATAAATAATATATATTAATAAAAGAGCTGGGAAGCTGTGTTCAACCAGTGCTAAAGAATAATAATAATCAAACTAGTATGTCTCCATTGCGATTGAAGGGGCGTAAGCACAACCTTCTCCACATCAGCAACCAAATAAGCATGAAGATCAACATAAAGATAGCAAAGGATGAAGTTTGCACCTACCCGGAAATAGTGATTATCTTATCACAAAACAGTTTTAGAATTTCAATTGTATTAGAATTCTTTTGTAATTGTATTAGTTAACTACATATGTATGGTGGTAAACATTAACTTGTACATTGATACCACGATGGTTGAGGGATAGTTTTCACAGAACTCATTACCCAAAATATATGGTTCTTTTAGAGCTCACACGGGAAGAGAGTGTCAAAATATTTATTAAATAATTAAATTTATTCATTCCTATCAACTTAAACTTTCGAAATAAAGTGGTTATTTAACTCTACCATTTGATTACCATAATTATTTTGAGGTCACCTCTAGCAAGAACTTTCCGGAATGGCCAAAGGACAATGAAGTGAAAAAGTATTGGAAACCTCATGTAAGGATAGACCTAATGAGCTACAATGTCAATCCAGAGAACCATTACCTCAGTCAGTCCATTCCTATGCCAAAACCATTAATTTGAATGTTTAATGAAAATGATCACTTCTCTTAATCTACAACTTCCTAGAAGATGAATCATATAAATTACCTGATTGGAATCTTAAGAGTGATGGAGTAGAGGAAGCAACAAGCAGTTTATTGGAGTGCAAAAGGAAAAAATTGACTGTCGTTTGCTCTCCCATACTTCATTTCAATGACGTGGAGAGGAACCATTTCACAATTCAGATTTTGTTTTGTTGCATATAAAGGCGTAAATTTTAAATGACGTGGCACATATTTACTATATGACAACATATATACAGCATAGATCTGTGAAGTCTAATCTAATCCACAAATGAACTTAAACATTAATACCTCTAATTTATTCTGATCCTCACAAAAATGTTCATATTAACATTAGCACAAATATAAAAGTTACCTTCTTAAATAATGGTCATAAAAACCCATGAAAGTGCAGAAAATAATACATCTTCTTTTGTATATGACAAAAAATAATCAACAAAATATGGATGCTAAAGATAACATGCATAATAAACATGTTGAGAAAATAGAGTTATACACCAAAAAACAATTAATATATAACAAGGGCGGCTCAATCCTTAAGCGGATTAGGCGGCCGCCTAAGGCCCCCAATTTAGACAAAAAAATGAAAAATAAAAAATAATGAAGATTTTTTCTATTAAAAAAAAATTAAGCCCTAATTATAATCAATATTCACTAATTAAGTCATCAAATTATGGTAAAATATAAATAAGTAATTAATAGTAACTTTTGTCCACACATAATTAATTAATAATTATGGTAATAAATAATTATAGTCAACATTCTCGAATTAAGGCCCTAAATTATGGTAAAATTTATAACAACAAATAAAGAATCAAATAATAGCTTCTTTCCACATGTTCAAAACTATAGTATTTATTATTAGAGTCAAATGATTGGAATCCAAAGTTCATAATAAAATGGAAAGAAACAAAATTAAATGTTGAGAATATGGAAAGTTTCTAAATATTTTGTTCAATTACGAACTTCTCTCTTAATTTATTTATTTATTTTTTTTTTGAAAGAATCATAATTTCATTGAATCATAAATGGCCTTGCTCAGAAGTTACAAGGTGCTGAAGGAAAATCGGGTATGAGTCCCGCCACAAAGAGTTGAGCGACTGCGTAGCAGCTGCTCGAGCAAGCAGGTGTGCCCCTGTGTTTGCTTCCCTCCGAATATGGGAGAGACACCAGGAAGAAAAACTGGAAAGACTACTCCGAATGTCTTCGATGAGGTGCCCATAGCGTTTCCAACAAACATCCTACTGTTGCATGGTCTGAACAATCTCTAGTGAATCCCCCTCGAGATGTATGGCTTGGAATCCCAACTCGCAATTAAGGGATACTGCCCGCCAGAGTGCCATTGATTCTACCACCGCTGGATCGCTACTGGAGGGTATTGTAGCGCAGAGTGAGGCCAACACAACCCCCCCCCCCCCTCATTGCGAACTAGTACCCCCACACCCATCTGTTGATTGCCCTTATCGATGGCAGCATCCCAATTTATTTTGACCACTCCCGGAGGAGGCTTCTGCCACTGCTGTATCTCAGACTTCTCTAGGGTCCCCTCCACTGATACTAGGTCCTGAAGAGCAAGATGGAACTCCTCCAAAGAAGCTATCCCCTGTTTGACCAGTTGGACAGGAGGAGAGAAAGCCCCCCCCAAAGACTACACTGTTGCGGCGCATCCAAATTCTTCTAGCCAAACAGATGACCACTTTGAGATCTCCTGGTTCTAATTTTTCCATCAATTGTTCAAAAAGGTGGAAACCATCGTGGGCTACCAAGGATAATTTTTGGATGCGTTTATTGCATTCCATCTAGACCCCCATTGCTGAATTGCATGTCCAAAGGATATGGACCACTGTTTCAGCAGATTGACCACAGATCGGGCATAGTAGATCAGAAACAATTCGTCGTTGGAAGAGATTTTCCTTGGTGGGTAGGGAGTTCATACAGACTCGCCAAAGAAAGGAGCGAACCACTCTAGGTACTTGCAATTGCCATATTTGTTTCCACGCTTGAGTTGACCGTAGGCCATGAGAACATTCTCCTTTTTCACGTTGAGCACGCCCCAGCTGAAGGTAGTAAGCACTCTTTACCGAAAACATACCGCTAGTATTACCCTTCCAAATCAATTTGTCAGGGTGACCGTGAGGGCTAAGAACCATATTAGTAATTAAGGTTACTTCCTCTGGGCTAAAAATATCTTGAATAAGAGAAAAATCCCACCATGACGTTACCGGGTCAATGAGAGCAGAGACCGTTGCTTTTGGATCCAGCTGTCTGATTGGCGACTGAATGGAGTGAGAAGAAGGTCTAGGGATCCACTGATCATGCCAAATCTTGATTGTCTTACCATCCCCAACACGCCACATAAGCCCCTCCTTGAGGAGTTCTTGAGCACTTAAAATACTACGCCAAGCATATGAAGGTCGAGTCCCTAGTTTTGCATCCAGAAATCCACCTCTCGGGTAATACTTTGCTCGCATAATCTGTGCTATCAGAGAGTTGGGTGACTAAATTAGTCGCCACCCTTGTTTGGCTAGCATGGCCACATTGAAACATTCGAGATCACGAAAGCCTAGTCCTCCTTGAGCCTTGGCCAAGCCCAACTTCTCCCATCTCAACCACACTGTTTTCGACCCATTCTCCTTGTGCCCCCAAAAAAACCTGTTCATAAGGGAGTTGAGTTCTCTGCAAAGGGTCTTCGGGAGTTGGTAGATGCTCATACAGTAGGTTGGGATGGCTTGTATAACCGCTTTGATGAGAACTTCCTTTCCCGATTGGCAAGAACTTCTCCTTCCAGCCGTTGAGCTTCCTTCGAACCCTCCCCTTGATTCCATCAAAAGTACGAATCTTCTTACGACCAACCAAAGCTGGTAGACCTAGGTACTTTTCAAAACTAGAGGTTGAGGAGGTCCTTAGGATGGAGAGAATATGTGCTTTGAAGGCCACCTTAGTGTTGCTGCTAAAGAATATAGAAGTCTTGTCTCTGTTGGTCTTTTTGGCCTGAAGCTTTCTCATATACCTCCAAGATGCTATGAAGAGAGCACCATTCCATGAATGTAGCCCGACAAAACAAGAGGCTGTCGTCGGCCAACAACAGATGGCTCAAATTTGGCCCCCCTTACAATAGGAAAACCCGTAATGTGCTGCTGTTGAATTGCTAACTCTATAAGTGAACTCAGCCCCTCGCCACATAACAGGAACAAGTACGGGGAGAGGGGGTCGCCTTGGCGCTGGCCTCAGGTGGGAGAGATACACCCATAGGGGGAACCATTGACTAAGACAGAGTATGATACTGAGCGCACACAAACCATAATTAGGTGGATCCATTGCTCAGCAAAGCCAAATTTCCTCATTATTGCCTCCAAATACACCCATTCCACTCTATCGTATGCTTTGCTCATGTCGAGTTTTACTGCCATGTACCCCTTTCTTCCCTTCAGTCGAGTAGTCATCGTATGGAGGGCTTCATAGGCCACCAAGACGTTATTCGAAATTAATCTTCCAGGTAAGAAAGCACTCTGCTGCTGTGAGATTATACTAGGTAACACTGATTTTAAACGATTTTGCCAGCACCTTCGCTACAATCTTGTAAAGGACATTACGAAGACTTATAGGCCGGTAGTTAGTGACTTTTGAAGCTATAGCACTCTTCGAGATTAAAACAATGTATGTCTCATTTAGGGAGCTATCAAAGTTACTTGTGTTAAGGAATTGGAGAGCAGCATCCCTAACCCCTGCCCCTACAATAGACTAATGATGTTGGAAAAAGGAAGCCGGATAACCATCTGGACCCGGGGCCTTGAGAGGATGCATTTGTGATAAGGCCCGATCAACCTCCTCTGCTGCAAAGTCCCGAGTTAAGGAGGCATTCATTTTCGGGGTTACTTTGGCATGAATCCCAAATAGACTATCCTCAACCCTTGTGGGCACGCTGGTGGTAAAAAGCTGCTGGAAGTACTAGACCAAAGCCCTGGCAATCTCCTCTGGTTGGGTCCATTGCTGATCCTCTTCATCCAAGATGGTTCCAATGTGGTTTACTTTTTGGCGGTGGCTGGCCCAAGCATGGTAATATTTTGAATTACGATCGTCGTGCTGAAACCAGTTCCTTTTTGCCCGTTGCTTCCATTGAACGTCTTCCATCTTAAGAAGGTGGTCAATTTCTGATTGAAGGGAACGGATGATCTCCTGGTGACTGGGCATTTCATGAAGTTGCAAAGCGGTTAGGGTCTGAGTTTTTTCGGATAACTCCTTGGATGCATTTATGTACTTATCATAACTCCATCGTGAGAGTGCTCTTTGACAATTCAGCAATCTCATCCGAGTGTCCTGTAGGGCAGTAGCTCCCCCCCCCCCCCCCCCCCACTTCATCAGACCACGCCCTCTGCACAATTTTTGCACTTTCAGCATCCAAATTCCAATTTGCCTCATATCTGAACAGTCATTGCTTTTGCCGCCATTTGCTGGGAGAAAAAATCACCACTAAAGGTTTGTGGTCTGATGTCCGGGCTGCTAGGACCTGCACTTCCACTCTAGGATGAATTGAACACCATGCGTTATTAGCTACAACTCAGTCCAACCTTTCTTTTGTGAACTGACCAGCTTCACGTTTGTTGGTCCAAGTATAGCATGAACCACGGTAACCCAAATCATCAAGCTGGCACTCCTCTAGTACTGAACGGAACCTCTGCATCTGAGTCTCCCTACGTGGCACTCCACCAGATTTCTCTGTTCGATCCGCAATTTCGTTGAAGTCCCCAACACAAACCCACGGGATTGGGCTGAAGTGACTGAGGTGGGAGAGAAGGCGCCATGAATCCTCTCTATGTTCTCTGTCGAGGTGCCCATAAAACCCGGTGAATTTCCATGGTTGTGAGGAACCCCCTGGTGAAATGGTGGCATTGATGTGATGGCAGGAGAAATTTTAAATAACCGCCTCCTCCACCACTTTCCATAACAAGGCCAAACCACCGCTCCGGCCAACCGGATTGACTACTAGCATACCTTCGAAACCAAGTTTATTACGAACTAACTGCATTCGATTCAGACTGATCTTCGTTTCCATGAGAAACAAAAATTCGGGCTTCTTTTCCCCTACCATCTGGCAAAGGTCTCTCACTGTCCGGGGGTTCCCAAGCCCCCGGCAGTTCCAGCTAAGTATACTCATTGATACCGGCGGGGCTGTGCACCAGCCTCCGCCGAATCCAAATTTTGAGGAGCCTCATCCACCAAACTCAATTTCTCTTTCTTTCTGACATGGCCTTCCAGCCCCAAATGAGCCACCGCTGAAAGGGGCCTCTTAGCCAACCCAGTCCTAGTTTGTGCCTGAGAGCGTTCACTACCCCCTTCTTGAGCTTTCTTCTTCCATCTTGTAACTGAGGCTGGCAGCAGGTCCTCCCCGTTGGTAGATGCAGTAGTTGTAAATAGACTGCGAGCTAGAGGAGTTATAGATCCATTAAGGAGACGGACTTGGTTATTATCCTCCTAACCCACATTCCTTTAAGGTACCTGATATGGGCTCAGAAAAGAGGCCCGATCCCGTCCTGGCCCCCGCTCAAGCCCATGCCCCAGCCCAGACCCAAATACGAATGGGGGCCCCGAAAGCCCAGGCCCCGAACCTGTAATGGCCGTAGACCGAGATTTGAAAGTGCTCAGCGATTTCAGACTTTCCATTTCTGGCTCTCCATTGACCGTTGGAATATGGCCAGATTTGGGATTGCCAAAATTTCTCAGGACAGCTTTGGATTTTGCCTTGCTCCCCAATTCTGCCTTTTTGGTCATTCATTCCTGCTCTGAAAGGAAAGTATCCCGAGAATCCCTCCCAATGTCCTTTTGCTGCAACACGCTATCGGATCTAATTCTGTGACTTCCGCTCTCCGCATTGGAGACATTATTATGACCGTCGCCGTGGGAGGCCCCATCGGAGTTTGTTCCACCCGCCGATGAGGGGAAACTACTGGCCCTATTCTTCGATATCTGCACTCCCTGATAGCCCCCTATTGGTCGCTTGGGATCATCGGCTCTTAGCCATGACCCCCAATGGGCAGCTTCTTTGTCTCCGTCACGACCTGAACGAGAGTCGCCAGTACAGCCAGTGGGATTATGCAATATACATCCACATCGAAAACAGAACAGGGGCAATTTTTCATATTTGAAGGAGACCCAGTATGTGGCGACATCCAGCTGCAATGCCCGACCCCTCTCGAGTGGGTGACTCAGGTCCAAGACAACCCTGAGACGCAAGAATCGTCCCCAACTTCCACTGTCACCTTCGATAGCTACGTCTAGCACTTCGCCTTGCGTTGCTGCTATTTTTTGGCCTACCCCTTTTGTCATACAGATAAGGGGCATGTCGTGCACCTGGACCCAGAAAGGGGAATGCAGAAACGACATCTGGGAAGGGGGAGTACGTCCATCGAAATCGTGCAGCACCACTAAGAAGCGATCAAAGAGCCAGGGCCGCCCTTCCAGAACCTGCAATTTGTCAGCACTATCAGAGAATTCAAATAGCCAAAGATGGTCTTGGAGCGCTTGAAACACCACTCGGCCCATTGGTCGCCATAGCCGAAGTAGGAGGGTTTTGAATGCGTCTCTGTTAATGCGCTTATCCATCCCGATCCTACCCACCAGACACCGAGAGTCGATCTCTCTTAAACCGACGACCTCCCCCTCTGTAATGGATATCCGTAATTTCTCCCTTCCCCCCCCCCCCCCTAAGCGGTAGTCTGCCACCCAAGCCCGGTAAATCGTCCTCCATACTGAAGGGAGTCGACTGCTGGAATAACCTCCCTACACTTGATCGGTGGGAGACAGTCCCGCAACCCTAGAGTATTGAAGAGACCCTAGGAAGCGAAATAATCTATGAGTTAACTTCTCTCTTTATAAGTTTCCATTTTTTCTCTATATTTCTTTATTCAAATTCGAATTCTCCTCTTATTCTCAAATTTCATTAATTTCCAACAACTCATTATTCAAGTCCTAAAAACCATTCCATATCTAATCAGATATTATAAATCGTGTTTATTTAATTTGTAAATATTTCTTATTATAGATGTCTACAAAAAAAAGAGAGAGAGAGAGAGAGAGAGAGAGAGAGAAAAGTTAAAAAAATTGTTAATTGAATCTTCAAAAATGATCTCTAAATAAATTTGTTATTAACAATAAACATATAAATGATATTTATGTAAAAACTTATAAATATGAACAAAAAAATTCATCAAAAAGAGTTTAGAGATAATGTAAGCAATACAACCAAAAAGATCATCATTGAATCGGATTAGCCACATATATTATCGCAATTGAAAGAGAATATTTAAAAAAACTGAATATTAAACTTGAATAAGTAATTTGCATTCCCAAAAAGCAAGAAACGAATCGATTTTAAATAAATATTAATATTAAATTAATATTAAATTTTTTTATAAAAAATGCTTAATTTAAATTTTCTCATCTTTAAGCCTCAAACTGTATGAAGTCGACCCTGGTATATAATATACTTGTCCATGCTTCTATATGGGACTAGAAAATTATTAACAAAAACTGTGTATGTTTGTAGATGGCAGGGGGGAACAAGGGAGAATTAAGTTTCTACACGTCAGAGGAAACTTAAGTCCAGTCTCATGGTTGCCTTGAAATCTTTCTTTAAATCGGTGTTTATTTAAGTTGTTAAATATTTTTTATTATAGATGTCTACAAAAAAAAAAAAAAAAAAAAGAGAGAAAAGTTAAAAAATTGATTAATTGAATCTCAAAAATGATCTCTAAATAAATTTTTATTAGCAATAAACATATAAATGATAATTTATGTGAAAAACTTATAAATGAACAAAAAAAATCATCAAAAGAGTAAGAAGATAATGTAGCAATACAATAAAAAGATCACATTGAAATGAATTAGCCATATTATCAATTGAAAAGAAATATAAAAAACTTGAATAAAACTTTAATAAGTAATTTGCATTTCAAAAAGCAAGAAAATGATTTTTTAAAATGAAATATAATATTTAATTAATATTAATTTTTTTAAAAAAAAATTGCCTCATTTAAATTTTTTGCCTTAAGCCTCAAAATGTATCAAGCCGACCCTGGTATATAATATACTTGTCCATGCTTCTATATGGACTAAAAAATTAATTAACAAAAACTTGTATGTTCGTGATGGCAGGGGGGAACAGGGGAGAATTAAGTTTCTACACGTCAGAGGAAACTAAGTCCAGTCTCATGGTTGCCTTGAATCTTTCTTTAATGTACATTCTGTCATCTTCGCAGAGTCGGGTGAGTCGTGTCTTTTGGAAGATTGTGAGTCGTGACTATAGTTCCAAACTTGGACACTGCACAGTGATGTGGGGTTAAGGACGGGTAGAGTCAGGTGTAGCCAGGTCGGCTCGATACATTTCGGGGTCTAAGGCGAGAAGTTTAAATGATGCTTTTTTATTTTTATTTTTTAAAATTAAATATTAATTAAATATTAAATTTTTAAAAATCATTCTTCTTGCTTTTTGTGATGCAAAATTACGTATTCAAGTTTTATATTCATGTTTTTTTAACATTTCCTTTTCAATTGATATTATGGTTAATCTATTTAATTTTTCTTGTAACATTGTTGATTTTAGGTAGGATTTTATTAATTTTAATTTTGAAAAACTTCTTTTTGCAGAAACAACTGTAATAGGTATTATCAATAAAATTCTATAAGCGATACATGCATTATGAAAAGAACTAAGTCTTTTTATATAATTTAATGTGTCAATTTGAGCACTTTTTTCTATTTGTAAAATTTTTAAAAAAATTTTTAATTCTGAAAATAAATATAAACCATTAATGTCATAATATATATCATGTCTTAGAAAACCTTCAAGATTAAGACTTTTTTTTTTTTGAAAACTATCATCGTCTAGTGATTATAATTTCTTAAAACTTATAAAGAGAGTAGTTTGTAATTGAATAAAATATTTAGAAACTTTTTCATATTCTTAACATTTAATTTTGGAAAAAGTTCACATACCCCCT